>UXGD01000098.1:0-101791 GCA_900474315.1 Torymus auratus
AAGAAAAAGGGCCCATTAGAGGGAAATGTGAGCACTGGGCTCCATTTTTAGGTACCAGAAATCGACTCTCCAATGCCTGCGAAAATCCGTTTCTCAAAGGCCTTGGATTCTCCTTGTTAGTTTTAAAATCTGCTTGGTTTACCATAGGTTTACTTTACCCTATCTTACAGTATCTACGTAAAGATTAGAACACCCTGCACTCAACCCTCGTATTATACGGCCATCTCTCTAAATATTCCGAAACCCAATTGAGAAAATTAGTTCACGTGCCTCGAAAATTCACATAAACTCACGCCGCTGATGCGCTACCCTACATGCATTGTTCCGATCGATAATTTCGGAAACTCGTGCGCAGAAGTGTTGACCGGTGCATGTATACCTGCATCGTTGCATGTGGCACGCGCGCATGGAAAGAGAAAGAGAGAGACAATTTAAGCGGATTTATTCATTTTTCGATACACGATTGTGTTTAGTGCGCCAATGTCATGTTTAGGGAACAATGTATTCTATGTGTTCGAAACTGAAATGCCAAATTAGTATTGCGCAGAAAAGTTTTGATGGAAATATTTGAAAGTCTGATATGTTTGGCATTATTCTTAAAAGTAACATTTTCGAAGGTAGTTGTCGATGTTATCAAAAAAAATTATATTATTGTTTTGCGAATTAACTGTGAGAGGTTTTATTTAAACATTGTTAAATACTCAATAAAACAGTATGTTACTGTACTATTATACTTAAATTAACTAAATGTACGTTGACTTATTATTAAACATCTTTCAAAACATGTATAACTACAGCACGTAACATCAAAATTTCAAATTCGAAAATCAATTTACAGTCAAACAAAGCAATAACAACGGTAACACCGAACGCCAAAGTATATGTTTACAAACACATCCCTCTACACCGCATATACATTAATGTTACATTACCATCACGTACTTGATACCAAACTCGTACCTGCTATCGTACTTCTCATCTTTTCAATATTTATTGTTAACTCTATTCCCTGTCCAACATTCACAAGCATATTCCCGTACCTCCACAACCACATCCCCAACGAAAATTTCTCCCAGCCGCTGGAATAACCCTAAGCTCCTTTATACGCCCACACCTCGCGCCACGGCAATATCCCTTACGCGCGTAATGAAAATATATACTCGCCACGCGCTCCCGATGATACATCCTCGCGGCGCGCCTCAAGGAAGCTCACTGCAGCCGCGCGAAAAAGAAAAGCTAGAGAGGCGTTGGCGGCTGTCGGAAGGTCCGCCGTAATCGAGATTGATGGCAAGCCCGTGAAAAGTGCGAAAGTAAATTAGTTCGCGCGCGACGATCGACTTGCTGGGCAACGAACTGTTATAATATATACGCGCGGTTACTTGCGCTTTGATGCTCTTGCGAGGCTTTTTTTATTATATATATGTACGCGGGTCGCCGGCCAGTGGAGAGAGCGGGTGCTTTTGACGCGATTATGATTCGAGTGTTATTTGATTGTGATAAAGTGGAGTTCTAGAGGGTGTTGTTGGTCCGACACAAGTGGTGCAAGTATTTAAAGTGTGAGCGGCCGAAGGCTTGCATTTAACTCGATAAATCGATATTTTTCAGTTATTCTTGATATATCTTTATTTATTTGTACAGTTTGCACTACTCCAAACTACACTTCATCACGTTAATCTTAATCAAACCCTACCTAAAAAAAACCACGTTAATAATTAAACCCCCACCAGATCGTTCCATTCCCAAATCGTGGTTAATCCGTGCCGGGACTACCAACCCGCACAATTACCCAAGACGTACGAAAACTCGGAAAAATCGAATCCAGTCGTCGTCTACCTCTACCTCGGATTTCCCAAAAGGTCCACACGTATTATACACACACATGCTGCAACATCCTTCCCCTATCGCGTGATTTCCTCGTTATACGCGTCCCGTATTCCACTCGCGCGCCCCGCGTAATTTTTCTCTCGGTTCCTTCCCCTGCAGCGCACGCCTCGGCACGTGAGCGGGATAGTTCGTGTGTGCGGCGCATGACGTATCGCGCGTCCACTCGCGGAATCCGCAAAACCGATGTCGTCGTCGTGTGTTTTTCTTCTTTTTTTATAGGGAGGTGATGAAGGGGTTGACATAAGGTAGTCATGAGGTTGGTGAGAATAATGTAGGTGGGTATTTATTTGTGTGAATTAGGGTTAGAGTGGGACGTTGATGGTTGTTCTGTAAAAGAATGTACAAATCGCGGTTAGTATTTTCTTGATCTCTTGTTACACCGCAACGAGGTAAACCTCTTCGTTTTGTCTTAGAAGTTCCAATCGCTCTAATGATTTCTCGGTATTTCCATTTTACATCACGTATTAATCGTTGTAGTAGTTTCTCGATTATTTCTCGCAACGAATAAGCCTAATTCTCTCCTACTTCGCAACCTTCGTCAATTATACGCGAAAGACTGCGGCAAAAACTACTCGCGCCTCATTATCCCGCATAAAACGACATTTAATGACACACTTTCTTGGTTCCACTATATAATCACATCCCCCACACATAGAACGCAGCTAACATCGTTTCTACATTACGCGTACAATGCGAAAACCTAGCTTATATACCTCCCTAAAACTTTCCGTCAACAAGTTTAGTGTTTTTCCGTATATCCGAGCGCAAAGTTATACCCCCGGCTCTACGCGATATAACAAAGCGCTGAACCGCACCGCATGTCGAACTCGATCCATCCCTGAATAAGCCTTGTTATATATAGGAAAAGCTGGCGTACAATGCTCACACACTCACATGTGCGCTCATCATCGAGCGCGACAACGATGTCGTTGGTAATCAAAGGGTTAGAGAGGGAGGATGCGGTGACGACGACGGTAAGGGGCTGTTGTTGCTCAGGAAGCGAGAGAGAGAGAGCTCGAGCTTTAATTATAATTCCATTATCCCGATGACATACGCGCGTCAAATAACACGATACACACATACATGTGCAGTGTATACACGAAATTACACCCATCAGCAAAACCGACAAACCATGGTCGCGCGACCCCTGGGCGCATTCTCTCTCTGTTTTCTTTCTTTTTGTTTTCGCTCTTTTTCGGGAGGGCGAGACACAGACACACGTACGCCTTCACGTCAGCGCGTCATCAGATAAAGAAATTACGAAAAAGCGAGCGCGGGCGTGTATCACTCGAAAACAGACACTCGGGGGTGTGGGTGTAAAGTATATATATGTGTGTGTATGAAGAGGGGGAGAGAGGACATATGGAAAAGTGGGTAGGCTTTATGTAGGTTCGTAGGGGGATGACGGCTCGTGTGTAGGCGGTGCGAGAATAATTTTACATTTCGGACTGAAATTTTGATTGTGTGTATATATATATCTATACGAATGTTCGTGAATTTATGTCAGGTTTACGGTTCAAATTTCAAGCTTTGGTGTGTAATAAAATTTGCAAGTGATGCTTTTATGCTCCGAGTTCGCATTGATATACCTTATATATGTGTATATTTAGATTTTTATCGTATGAAATAGTAACTGAACAATTGTTTAGTTTATAGTTTGTATCATTTTGTTTGTTTATATGCGATACATTATGTGTATAATTAAATTATAAAAAATTATTTCGTTCTATTTTGGAGATTAAACTTTCAACCGTACATTTGAAAATCCCTTTAGAGATAATCCAATTTTATATAAATATTAAATAGCTATATAACAGTACATCCTGAAAATTTCGTAGCTTTCGTTTCACGGCACCCGATGTTTATTAAATTTTGAAAAAGGCGTATAATAATAAATCACTTACCCTTATCTCCTCTAAAGCATTACTATCCTATAATTAACTACCGACTACGTAACCAAAAAATCTAAATTCCAAATCCATACGAAAAATTTACGACCTCTTTTCCCACCCAGACCTCGTTTCAATTACATCCAAAATGCTCCCGAATTATAATTCCAGTGGCCGCGTACAGGTGCATCCAAAAAAAAACTTACCATAAATCTAAATTATAATCAGCCTAATCTATTCAAATTTTTCGATCGATAAGACACAAACAACGCACAGTCGTATATATATAAATTCATTCTTACCGATCTCTTACACACATCCCGCCCTTCGAAAATTATACAATTCGAGAAATTTGGAGCGGAAAGCGGATAGGGCAGTGTAGCAGCAGCAGCTGCCCCCGAAGTGTCATCTTTCCCGTGAAAAAGGTGTGGACTGCGAGAGAAGTCAGACACTATCGGCCGACAGTTGTGTTCGCGCCTAAAAACTTATATTTTCGTTGATCCTCGCTTGCCCAGTACACATGCACGCACAGAGCGCGCGCGCCTGCCACATGTTACGGTTTCGGGGTGTTCGGTGCTATGTGTTTGCTCATTGGCCATTGCTCGCGTACAGTCCGGCGTGAAAGTTTATGGGGATAAAAGTGCATTTTTGGTTTTTGATGAATGTTTTAATTTTTATTAATGAGTTACTTGAATAACAAATATTACAGTGTAAATCGTATAAGATAAAAGTTTTTTTGTTTAACGTTACGATTTTATTAAATTCAATTACGTTTAAAACCTTAACAATAACTTTGCATTCCAAAATTCACGCGTAACAGAACAAGTTTGAAGAATTAATATTTCATTCTTTCACATATACCTCGCATAATGGCATATTCTCGTGTTGACGTGTCGTCAGCAGAGCTATATATATACACGGCGCGCTCGATAATTTTCGAGAACCGAAAAGTCGCCTTTCTTGATAAATTGAGCCGGTATAGCGTCACGAAAGAACAAAATATTTCTCGGAAATACACCCTTATTGCGGTAATTCGCAGATGACACGCGATCTCTGTTTTGATCGTACGACATGCTCTGTTTTGATCCCGCATTCGAAATAATACACTATAGAGCTACGTATACATATATAAATTACATAACTATTTAATCAAACGTTTCCATAATAGTTTTTCGAGTCTGTCGTCGTAGAAAATTTTAACAATACGTGTTTTTTCTATACAGTAGAATAATTCATGTATGCGTTTACGAGCGAACTGTATAAATGGTTTTGAGTATAAGAGGCGAAGCACTTGTTGAGGCGGCCGACAGTGAAGGATAAATTTGATTCACGCCTTCTTCCGATCGAATACATCATGGAGAACCCAAAAAAGGGTCGGCATGCATAACAGGCTTCCATGCGACACTTGTTCTCGCACAATAAAACAATTTTCATCCGTCACCTTAGTATCCACTCGGTTGACTTTGTGGGCTTTCAGGCATTAAAATTTTGTACAAATATTTAAAAAATTATCGATACATTTAGATGGTTAAAATATAACATCCTTAAATTTATTCCTTATTTTCGTCTATTTCAACCCTCTCAACTCACAATCGTCCGATTAAGCGCAAAATCCGCGTCTCATCTCTCACACAGTATCTCCTCGCGAGAGTATAAACTAAAGGTGGCTCATACTCCTCCATCCCACAGGGGTGAAATCGAGCGAGAACAATGCCGTATAGTTAGTCGTCGTCGTCGTCGCGACGACGCAACGTCTGGGCGCTCGTCTTATACTTCCGGTGACTCGCAGCTCAGCTCGCGAGCGCCTAATTGATTTTCAGCTCCCCTTTTCACTCGGATCGGATACGTCTGTACACGCGTACATGTGTATTATAAGCGAGAGCCTGACTTTACGCAGATAGAGCTTTGTCGTGAACTTATAGAAAAGAGCGCGTGTAACGCGGTTCTACCGGAGCCACAATTTTCGTGCGTGCGAGTGAGGGTAATCGGGTTTGTTGTATACTTATAGGACATGCTCGTGAGCTTTCTGATCGTTGATGAATAAAATATGTGACGTAAAATAATGAGCAACGTGACCCGTTTCGCGGCGTTCATATATATTTTACGAGCTTTATATATTATACGCGCGTACGTTCACTCGGTTATGCGCGCGCTCGGAGTTGTGTGATAATATAAAGTCTTCCATAAAGTACATTTTGTAATAACCACGCGCTGGATATATTACGGCGATTGTAGAAGGAAAAGCTTATGTAATGGCGAAATTCCGCGAATGGCTGTAAAGGAACCGCATGGTTTTTCTAATCTTCACAACGTTAATGTCAGAAGATTCAATAAAGAAGGTGAAAAGTTCAAATCGGTTTATACCTTTGTTGAGATCTTTAATTAGCCCCATTCTAACGGATTTAAAACGCGTATATAGTGTTTTGTTCCTCGTTTAGTAAGACGAATCGACAGATAACGCTCTCTCAATTCGGCGATCGTCACGGGCACTTAGCCGCGCAAAATCGGCGCAAATCGCCGATTCGAATCGCGCGCGCTCGCTTGCTCGCGTATATATATCGCCGACAAAGTCCCCCCCGCATCTCTTACTCTTTCTCCGGCATCGTGTAGCAACCTCTAACTCACACACGTATACGTTACATACAGTCACACACACATACGTATATAACCGGTCGTGCAGTCAAGTGGCAGATTGTAAACATCCGGCACCGATGCAAATTCGCACTGCGCCGTTTTCTCCTCCGCCTCCTCCTTCTCTTCTTCTGCGACTTCTCTTGACCTCGTTGCTCTCTTTTTATCTCGGCTCTCTCTCCCTCTCTCGCACAGTCTTTCCCCCCTCGCGTGGTGTATTTCTCCGCGGCCTATTTGTATCTTTTGTCAGCGACGTATGAGCTTTTTATTTACGTGTTTCCGTTTAAATATCGTGTAAGTCGCGCGCTCGCAGGGGGGTTTTGAGAGATTTTATTGGATCTTTATGCGAGGATTATGCGGGGTTTCATCTCCCGGACGAGCTTATATGTACCCGTAGGAAGGTATGAGGAATAGGGTTTGAGTTTACGACCCGCGCGCTTCAAAAGTCGTGGGAAATTGGCTTTTTAGCGTATGATCGAAAATATTGTAATGAATGGGAAAATATGTTGCTGGAACGCGTTGCTAAATAAGTCGCGGATTGAAAAATTTGTCGTTATATGGTGTTTGGATAATCCTTCGCGAAGGGTCCTAAATCATCCGGTAGAATAATTTATTAATTGAGGTTTAATTTAGTTTCTTGAAAATAATATAATCAGTCGGTTATTATTATACAATATTTAAGAACTAATTAAATGATACAAGAGAAAATAAATTATCGTAGCAATTCAAATAGCTCTTGAACTAATGTAGAATAACGATCGCAATAAATTAATTTATTAAATGTCAATTTTCCTTCAAAATTATTTCTCCACATATATTCATACTTCCCTAACATTTCCTCTGGAACACACGTGAACTTGCTCCTACCTATATTATAACCATCCTCCCACGATTCCACCGCTTATCATATCCTCCCGCGCATCCATCTTATCTCCGTTCCACTCTCTCGCCTATCGAGTTTCTCACCCTTACACTTTGACACTTTCCGCGCGTACGCGTGAGAAATGCTTTTTATTTACGAGTCGCGCGTCGCTCCTTTCGGCCTTCCGCGCGAGGTATATAATCCGCGATTGTGCGCACCCGCGAACTTCGTGGGTGGCACTTTACGAGCTCTCTCTCTCAGCTATTTCCAGCGCGGACGCGCGTAGGCTCGTTCGCTAGCGCGCACATTGAATGCGAATCAAAAGCTGCGGATTTTCTGCGCGCGCTGACACTTTTTTCCCCCTCCGGTAAATTTACTGCTGAGCCCTTACTCTGCACGCGGCTCGTGTGTGTGGCTGATGCTGACTTGGTTAGCACGAAAGGGGTTTAATTGAACTTGGCAAAAGTGGGGTTTGAAGCTGCGTATATGTAGAAAGTGGGTGGTAGAACGTAAAATGTTGGTTTATTGAAGTTTGAAATTGAAAGAGCTGTTTTAGAAGTTGATTTTTGAAGAAAATTCCATCTAATAGGGAGTAATAAGTGCAATGTTAAGCAAAGAACATGTGTAAATCAAGCTAAGCTCGAGAATAACTTTTGAGATGTCTGTTCTTAACTTTGACAATAGAGAAACTTACGTATTACATTTGGGGTAACTAAAATTACATTTCTACTATACTAAATTAAAATTAAGAGAATGAGAATATATTTTGTATAAATGTAAAATTATCTCACAAAATGAGATTAGTATCTAGACTTGCAGTTAAAAAAGTTACTCGTATTTTACTTGAATTAGTAGAAACGGATGGATATGGCAAGCCATAAATTTCTAGCAAACTTTGTAAAAATATATATAGTTTTTCCTATCTTTATTCAGTAAATTTTTCCATTTCAACCCTTTTCATGCAGAAATTAATTTAAAAAAAACATATTTATTGTTTATCTACCTTCAAAAATAAACTTTAAACTTTGTACACGTTCTCACCTTTCAAGTTTAACTTATCCTAATAAATTACTCTAATATAAAATGTTTTAAAAAATTATTCCAATCATCAAGTTACCACCATCTCAAACACAAACAATTTTCTTGAACATATAACAAATGCACCAAAGCTCAAGTGAGACAGGGAGAGAGAGAGGGAGAGTCACAGTTAGACAGAGACAGAGAGAGAAAGCGCGAACTTTTACGACGACTGCGTATCAATGGCGGATCCGGTGTGTGTGTGCGCGCGTTCGCGCGTCGTCGTCGTCGTCGTCGTCACATCTGCTATCTGACTTGCTGATTCCGCCCGCGGCGGTGGCGGCGGCGCTCGCGCCACTCGGACGCGCGCACAATGCGCCTCGATTTCCATATCTTCACGCTTCCGCGCCTCCCTCCCTCACCTCGATTGGTTTCATTTTCATGAATTTAATAATGATACCATTGAAAACGCGACCGCGCGTATTATTCCCGGTGGCCGCCTCTCTGGTTATATATTTCTACGTGTGAGCGAGTGCGGGTAATAATTTGAATCTTTGATCCGTTGTTAAGCTTATGGGTTGTTGATAGGGGCTATGTATGTGGCGGTTGATTATTGGGGTTCATTGTAGATTTATGGATAAACAGTGTTTCTGGTATTTTATGGATTATGATATTGTGAGAAATTCAATGAGATGTCGAATGGTTTCATTTGCAGCTACTTTTAACATTGGAAAGTAACATATATAACTATATGTTATAAGCTATAAATATACAATTTCAATCATAAGGTTTGGGATTACTTTTAATTACTTTATTCTTAGAAAGAAAGTAATAAATATTGAGATATTTATTAAAAGTTATTTTTACTTATTAATCCAAAATAAATTGAAAATAAAACCCTTTGATTGAATTTTATTTCAATTTCCGTATATCAGTTTTAACGTTTGAAAGTAATTTCAATCAAAATTATAAGCATTCAAAGAGAAATGTAAAATCTGATCTCGACATAAATAACAATTTTTCAATGATTTCAGTGATACTATCTTTTATAAAATATTAAATTATCCATGTAATAAAGTTCTCATATTTCGTGGTTATAGCAAGTACTATCTTTGTTTCATATTTAAAAAATTACGCCTAAAAATTACAATTCTGTCTATTGATTCGAATGAAAAATATTTTGGAGTAAACTCATAAACTTTTATATTGCTTAAATTGTCTCTCTCTCAAATAACCGAATTATCAACTATCGTAACCCCCGTTTATGAAAATCAACCGAATGTACAAACCTTCAGCTCCTAACAAGCCTAACCATCCAATCGCAATCCACACATCCTGCCTAGCTAACTACCTCATCACAGCCTCTGACAAAAAGACATCGCATCTCTCGCACTTATGCGGCACCACCAAACTCGCACATTTCCCTCTGCAATCGGATTAGACCACTGATCGAAAGTCTCTTATTCCCTTGCACTCTCGTCATTCCATCGCGCATCGCCCGGAGGTCCTCCCACACGCGCTTCAGACCTTTTAAGAGTCACACGCCGCGTCGGAAAGATGCCTCTGAGCGAGACGAGGCCAATATACACCCGCGAACTGCAACGCTCGCTGGCCCTTTAACGAGGTTAGGTTATACGAGGCGAGCTCTCGCACACGCGGGCGCCCTTGATTTGGGCGCGAAATTGCCCGGCAAAATCAAATTTCATTTCGCCCCGGGGGCGTGTCTGGACAATCGAGCGGCCAAGTGCCCGAGAGAGAGCGAGAGAGCCTCTATAACTCGTCAAGCAATTTTCGACGTGTGATTACTTTACTTGCGGCTTGCTGAGCACACCTCGTCCACACACCCCCACTACTCTCGCAAATACGAGAAAGAGAGTTTTCGCGTTCTCTCTCTTTGTTTCGTCTCTCTCTCTCTTTCGGGCTCGGTCCCGCTTTTGTAGACCGAGTGTTTCGGAAGAAGCGTTTTGTACGCGAGCGCGCGCTGATGGGATCGTTTGGGTTTTGAATTGGTTGGCACTGGCCGAGTGAAGATGGAGCTGTGTATGGGTTTTCGAGGGGCTTTCAATGCCGCTACTCCTTTCGCGATAAACAAGATTGGTTATTTGGTCGGATTTTCGCCGGTTTATTTGTTTATTCTATCTATTAACGTTTAATTTAATTGAAGAACTTTTATTTATAACGCTTTTCAATGCTGATTCATTATCCTTAACTTTTTTTTATTATTGATTTCACTTGTAACACCGCTTTCTCAACTTTTCTGCAATAAATTATAATATTGTTCAATTCTGGTCTTTTGAAAATAGTTTCTATTGTACAAAAATAAACGAATAAGCTTGCCACATTCAGACTTTCGCAACAACAAATTAATCTCGAGAGAATAATACGACCGCTCATTTGCTTTTCTCCTACAGCAGTTACACTTCACAGCGCGGCACATAATGAATTACACTCGTATCCTCAGAAACACGAGCCGCATTCATTCTCCTGCTTATTAACACGAATTCAGAGGCCCCTTATATATACACACGCTCACCAGTCAATCCCATAACTCAGCCTAATGAGAATTATCCAATCATATCAGAGACAATTTTCCATTATCGGCCGATCGATTCTTTCGCCCCCTCATACGCTCCACGCATAGCCCACATCTACGCATACACATACGTGCACACACACACGACGAGCGACGCGCAAGCGCCTTTCCGAGTGAACGTCGTCGATGCTATCTTCCCACGCGATGTTTAAGGAAAGAGCGCACGCCCGAGAGAGAGAAAGAAGACGCGCGACGAACGGAACATTTATACACGTATGCCCCACACACGTATAATATACGTATTGAAACGTGTATAGGGCAATTCACGCTAGTTCGAATCTATATCGCGCCCCGAAAAAAAGTAGTGCGAGCGTATAATATATATACATGCGCAACGCCCGCGGAGAAAGGCGGAGTGAGAGAAAAAATGGCAGCCGACGAATCGGCGTGGAATATATGAAGAAGAGGAAAAAAGAAACGAAAGAATGAACGGAAGAGACGCGCGCGCGCGAGAGAGAGAAAGAAGGGCCTATGTGTATGCCCTCGCGCGCTCACGTGTGAGAGAGCAACCGAGTTAGGGGATTATTTGAGTAGATGTTGGTAAGAAAGGAAGGAGAAGAAGAAGAAGAGAGGGAGAGAACGGAGAGAGAGAGAAAGAGACGCCAAGGAAAGGGGGCAATGAGGGAGAGAGAAGGAGAGAGAGAGATCAGGTCCAAGTTTATAAGGGTTCCTGGAAGGCCAGCGACCTCCCTTGGGCCTCTTTCATCTGGACCGCGTCGCTTCTCTCTCTCTCTCTTTCTCTCCTCGCGTCCCTTCTCCTCCTCGTCTGTCCCGGTCTCGTTTTCTACATTCTTTCTCCTCTCTCTCTCTTCCCTCCCTTCTTTCCGCCAGCGAGACGCGCGCGCGCACGCTCGAGTGCAAGTGCCTCCCGTGTTTTTGGACCGTTCTCTTTCCTCCTACTCCTCCTTCGTCTTCTTTTACTCCGGAAAACTTTCCGTGGGCAGTTGCAGGCAGGCGACGCTGGCGACGACGTCACTTCCGCTCTTATCGGCAGCGAAAAGCCCTTGCTGGGATTCCCCGGAGTAAAAGAGCGCTCGCCGCCGCCGGTGGCCGCGAATTTCCGCGCGCGCGTGTGATTCACGACGCGCGGGGTTCAGATTTACTTGAATGGTTTCCTTTATTAAACGCAGTGGCGTAGTCTTCCACGATTTCATTATACCGTGCTCTTTACTTATGTATATTCAAATAATATTGTTAACAATATTTATTATGTGTACGGATTATTATAATAAAAAGTTTGTTTTTCCTTTTTGTTGCAGGTAAGCCCGAATGTTTCATTACTAGGGAATTGACATTACGAATTATCGGTAACGTAGTGCAAATATATATGATTCTATACTATTTATTTTATCAATAATAATTCCGTAACACAACAACGGTAGCAACAATCGGCTGACATCGAACAGACAGACCTTTAGAGAATTGCGTATTATCACGTAATAAGCGTCATATCCTAACTCACTACAGCATTATCGGCCACATGTTGAATTCAGCGCAACAAAGAACCAAATACCAGACTTTAATATTTTAACTTTGCTCCGATATTTTACTTCGAAACGATACGTAGTATATTTTCCACGGCTCTCACCATCCTAATTTATTATTCATCAGCAGTAGTCAAAACAAACCAACGTCGAAATACAACAAAAACCACGTCAACAGTAAATAAAAAAAAAAAAAAAAAAATCGTTTATCGAAACGGAGCACCTCGCCGCTCGTATATACACCCGTAAGCTACTACGACGCAGATCTGGCGTCGCGTGTATGCATGTGTGTGTGTGTATATACGCAGCGGCGTAGACGGCGGCGGCCCGATATGCGCGCTCAACTGCGTCGTTACGAATACAAGGATAAGCAGGCACACACTGTTTTTCTCTCTCGCTCTTTCTTTCTCCCGTTCGCTCCAAACCACCGCGTGTGTGATCCACGATGAAATGTGAGAGTCGCGTCCGTGTTGGGCCACACACACGGCTCCTCTCCGCACACATCGAAGCCTCGCGCTCACACATATACGAGCTCATGCACACACATAAAACTGCCTGTGTATAAGTATATGTATGTACGTGTTATACGTCAATATACACATACACCGTCGCGTACCAAACGCATACTTGCTCATCATCGCGCGCACGCTCGTACGGTACATACATATACATACACATACATATACACATAAAGCGAAGAAGCAATAGCGCACACAGGCTCGCGCGCGATAATGCGAGAGGTGGCAGCAACGCTTATGCGCACGCAGACGGAACGCGCGCTCCGTGCGTAAGTAAGCGCACTATATACACGTTGAGAGTGAGTGAGAGAGAGAACAGCGTATGTGCGCCACGGTCACGTGATATCTCTTGCCGCTGGAATGCGCGAGTAGCGCGGATCTTCGCTTCGGAGCGCGAACTTGTGCTCGGCTCTCACACACTCTTTGCCCTTTAAATTCGACTTTTAAACGACGGTTAATTTTTTCTGGTATATACGTATATGCGTTGTATGTGTATAAAGAGCATTGTTTACGGGTATGCGTATTTTAGAACGATTATTTTTAATTAGCACACAGACGGTTCGCGTTCTATTTATAGCCTCCAGACAATTGAACGAGTCTCTGCGGGAGTTCGCTAATAAGATAACATTCGGGATATATTTGCCGATAGAGCGCGGTGGAATGTGCAATTTTTGCGTTTCAATTTTTGTTGCCTGTTATTTCTTTTTTTGTATAGAAATTCCGTATACTCAACTCGACGTTTATTAAAACTAAAGAATGTATACACGGATATATGTATACGCATCGTCTTTATGCATGCACTTTCACAATTCAAATTCCATTTTTACTAGTAGAAAAAAGGGAAAAATAACGAGAATCCAGACGCAACTCTAAAGTAGCACGGTATCATTATCTCCAGTTCCCACGACTCGCGTGTTTTTTTTTTTGTCCATTCTCCCAATCTTTTATACCCTCTTTCTCTACATCCCATATATACTCCAAATCGATCAATCTCTCCCTAATCATTGAACATACGCACTTTCGCGACTACCACTACCGTGCCGCCACTGTATCCACACAGACCCTGGCGACATCTTTCTCTCTCCTCCTCTCTCTACCTCGCGACGACAATGGTCGGTTGTTGTGTATTCACCGCGGGCCGGCTACAAGCGCGTACACGTGTTTGTGCGCGGCGCCCCGATCGGATACCTCCGCCGTATCACTGCCTTATCGGCGCCGAGGACAATGTCGATGAGGGAGAGAGAGAGAGAGAGAGAGAGGGAGATGCAGAGGCCGTGGCTGGACCGCCCGGGAGATAGATACAGAGAGAGAGAGCACTGACTCCTCCTCTCTTCTCTCTCTCTGTATGCCCTTATAGCTCTGTCTCTGTCGCGCGCGAGCGGTGAATACGAGCGCGCGAGATAGAGATGGTGGGAAGAGCGGACTCTCTCCTCTCTCACCACTTTCTTTGCGCCGCCGTGTGCGCGCGCCCGTGCATATACACGTACGTGTACCACGTATGTATGAGGTACGTGTGTGTATGACAAACGCTACTACCCCCCTTGTTCTCGAGTCTAGTCTGACCTATCTTAAGCTGTTGTCACTCTTTTACGCTCTCTGCGCATAAAATAACCTTATTTGATTTGATATGTTTTAAAATGATCCTCCTATACCATTTATATAACAACTATGTTTCTTGTACAAATTTAAAATGTCTATGAATTTCGCTGAAACTAAGCCGCAGATAACGAGCGATTTGCCAGCTCTCGAGCTCAAACAAACAGATTTCCGTCACCCAATTCTCTCTCGGTTTTAATCGACCATCAATCCCTATCAATTTCACTCCATCACCCGGCTACAGTCAAATCAATTCCGTCGACCTCTGCTAGCAGTCGAGTCGACTCCGATTCCGGAGGGATGCATCACCAGCTTATCTCGGCACAATTCGCTACCCCGCTAAGCCATCGCTCGTATTGAACGTCGAAGGTGTCTATCTATATATGCGTGCATGGACGAATCGTCGTCGTCATCGGCACGTGGTTGAAATACCGTTGGACCAGACGCTTTACCAATGGCTCGCGTATTACACGGGCCGCGTACGCGCGCTGTTTCGAATTTGCGGCCTGTTTCGGCTGCGACATCGAATAACTGCGGTGGCACGAGGGCCCAGACATTCGGCGATGTAACGTTGGATCGATGCATAGTGGTACTCCAGAACGATTAGTATTATTCTAGTGAATATTAACAACTATTGTAACGGTTTGTCTTCGCATGTTGATGCGACACGATAAAACGCGCATTAATTAACATATAAAAAACGAAAACGTCTGCTCATCAGTCAGTTAATCAGATACGACATATCTGCATGCAAAGCTTGTAGTCATTGCTGTGTACTCCTTATCATCTCTCATTTTCTCTCGTATTTACAATCTCCAGCTCGTTCGTTCTCCATCACCACTCTGCGCCTACTGTCTCTCCCTCTCCTCCGTCTTCCACTCGCCGACTTGAAAATCACCGGTGGAGAACTCGCGAGCGCGTGTTGACGACGACATTCCCTCACGTGCCGCGGCGGCGGCGGCTCGTGTCGTATCCGTCGTCCGTATTCCAGGTAGAGAGACAGAGACGGAGAAACTCGTCGCGGGGATTAAACCGGAGAGGACATCACCCACCGCGAGGCCGAATTCTTCGAGCTGCGAGTAGTAGTAGTAGTAGTTGTAGTAGTACTCGTACTTACTCTTTCCGCAAGACGCACGGTAAATAGTCGACTCGTCGGCGAGGATCTCGAAAGAGAGCGCGAAAGACGAAGATAAGCGAGTGGAAGAAAGAGAGGGAGAGAGATAGAGAGAGAAAAAGAGACTCACCAGAGTTCCTCGCTCTCTCGTGAGCGAGCGAGCGCGTTCCTCGGACGAGCGTGGAACCTGCTGAGGAATTTAAAGGAAGAGGAGGGAAGAAGTCTCCTCTTTCTCTCTCCCGAGGAGAAGGAGGAGGTGGAGGACGCGGTTTGGTTCCTGATGCTCTTGCTGCATAGTTCGACGCGGAGGCAGCAGCTCGCAGGCATCTTCTCCTCATGTGTGTGCGTGTGTATGTGTGTATGCTTTTCATTTGGTCGCGCTCTCTTGAAAGAGAGAGAGAGAGAGCCTGCTGCTGCGGTGCGCTTATTGGCTAATGATGGAAATGCCCCTGTGTGTCGGCAGAGAAGCTTCCCACGCGCGCGAAATGATAATTGAACGGCAAATGGGCGGCGGGTGCGCACGTGTGTGGGCCTGCGGAGTAAAAGTGAACGCGTGGGTGAGGCGCGGTTGGTTTGCCGGACGCCTGGAAGCTAGGTTCGCTAAGTTGTTGGGTAAAGTCTATACCAATTGTTCGTAGGATGTTGTGCTTAGGGAATGATAAGAAAAAGGATTTAAGAAGTTTTTTATCTTGAATTGGATATATTGTATTATTAGACCCACTTGATCTGCTATCAAAGTTGTTCGCCAACTTCGGAAAATCAGGTGCATTCTGACTCGAGTTGTGCATCATGCTTTACTTCGGTGCCAGCTTGTCGCATTATTCACCCCATAAGGAATCTGAATGTCCCTAGTTTGACCATAAAGCTGCACACACACCTGAGAAATTCCAAAACGAAGACCACATGATGTGGTATGTCATTCTTGCAGGTCGTTCAATTTACGGTGGTTACTGTGGTACTACTTCCATCTGATCTTGATCTTGCAAAAGCGTCCGATCGATGATCAGTCAATGGAACTAACCAGGAGAGTTGCGGTCGGTTGTGAATACCCTAGACCTTCCCGCGTTTTTTCGAAGGTTGCGTAGCATCGTAGGCCGAGACGTTGCCAACGTCCGCCACACCTTGCATGGTCATCGGTTCTCTTGGCGATTCCTTTATCCTATCCTCTATGTTGTCGTCCATCTCGATTCACTTCTTTTTCTTTTAACAACCCTTCATGCGAGATTCCACCTGTTGAGTAGTTTTCATCCAGATGTAGCTTTTATTCATTCACGTTGCCACCTCACCTTCTTTAATAGCGTCTAGACTCCTCGTCTGTCTTCTCTGTAAGACCTTGGCAAGTTGCATTTTTCGAATAATCAACGTTCCATACGCTTTTTCGGAATTCCCTTCCTCGTTCCCAGCATATTTTGCATTCGTTTCGAAAAATTCCTCCACTTTAAATCCTGAAGTCAAATAACTCTTCCGACGCAGAAAGGTGAGACAGAAAAAGATGCAATCCTTGCTTACATTGAAAGCCAATTTACATCCACTGACAAATAGAATCCTCTACACATTCCCACCCGTTAATTTATGAACGATTCCCCTCCCAATGCAATAATTCCCAGCATCGTAAACCAATGGATTCGAAGAGCCACGAGAGCATCTTCTAAGTCTCGGCACGCTTAACCTCTCAATTCCCATTCATGCCCCGTAGCTCACTTTATCTTCATCTTCCATTCACGGCGTCAACATCATCGCACTTCAGAGAGAGAAAGAGAGAGATTCTTCCTTCTCGGCTACTTGTCTACTGGTGACCAAACTACGTAGCTTCTCTTCCTTCCTCTCACTCCCTTCCTCCGTCTCCTCTCACGTAAACACACAAATATCCGCGTGTGTACGGTCGGCGCGTCGCCCCTACGGGTGCTACGGCCGCATTCCATGACCCCCGGTTCTCTCCTCTCTCTCTCCCCCTCTAGGCGCGATCTTCTCCTCTCGCGGTGCCCTCTCTCCCAGCGGCGGGGCCCATCTTCGGGGCCAGTGCTCGGCCCCCCACCACCAACTCCGCCAGCGGCGCCACCGAATGCTCCCCCTCTCCAGTCTTGGGAGCTGTTGCTGCTGCAGCAGCCGCCGGGAGGAGAGGTTCTCTGCGTGCTCTCTCTTTCTCCCACACTCACACGCATGCACACACGTGTGTGGGACTGGAGGGAGACACACCGACGGGCAGAAATATTTTGTTTACCTCGCTGCTCCCAGTTCTTTGAATCGCTCACAACTCCCCGGCCTTGCATATCTCCCTCTCTCTCTCTCTTTCTCTCTCCGGTGCTCTGCCGACTTCGCCGCCGCCGCCGCCGATGCTGTTCTTCTTTTTGCTTCTCTACTCCTCTCCCGGTGTGCCGGAGTAAGAGAGAGAGAGAGAGAGAGGGAAAGAGAGCTTCTCTTCTCTCGCCTCCTGCGCAGCACGGCGGTGGCGGCGTCGGTGCCTTTCTCAATCGGGGCCTCACTTTATCCGTCTTTCTCGCCCGTTCGCCTCGTGAGAGTAGTTTCGCGAATGCTCCGCGCGTACGTATACAGAGCTCTCCGCTCTCTCGCGTATGTTTACGCACGCCTCGCCTGTCTCGTTACTCATTTGCTCTTTCTCCCTCCCTCTCTTCCCCTTCCCATCTTTGTTTCCTTCCGTCCCTTCGACTTCAACTTCGACGTCTGTTGCACGCACCTTTTTACACCCGCACTTCTCGGAGGAGAAACTTCGCATCGATCGTTAATCAGATGTCGTTCGATGGGGTTTTTCGAGTCTCGCTGGCGAACGAAACGAGATGGTTTTGTTGCTGGATGTGAGATCAATAACCTCCACGGTCGGATGCCATGGTCGGCGTCAATGACCAATGGGGTTGTTGTTGAGTGCGACGACACCTGGGTGGGATGCTGAGCGTGTATATATGCGCAAATACGTGTTCCGAGGTGATGTACACCTTAACCTCAAAAGAACATCGGCCGCAAGCAATTTTCTCACGCTATAGTATTAAGTGGGATTGGGTTTATCTTAATAATTGTTGTTTTACAATTCAATGAAGACCATTAGCATGAATCTTCCATAAATTTTATCCTCACTTTAAAGAATGCGACATCCATAACGAAACGGTGAATATAATACAGAATAAAAAAGAAGGAAGAGAGAGAAAGAGAGAGAGAAATAATCCTACCAATCAAGATTCGACTTCACTTAATTCAATCAGCAAATCGATATAACCGGGAGAAAAAAACAGTTACGATCCATTGACAAAAACTCTACTCCGAAAGTGCGTGTCGCACGGCAATTCTTTCACGCGCTCGAAACGTTATACAGTCTGAAGTCGATGATCGCTAAATTTCTTCGCGGCCCCCAGACATCAAACGCACGACGCTTCTAACTCTCGTCCAGTCGCATTTTTGCGAAATTGAGGAAGGTCACGACACAATTCCCCGAGACGAGCCGTGTGTGTTGCCCCTCTCTCTCTATACTCTGCACACACGCACGCACGCCACACATAAAGAGCCGAGACTTTCTAATTTATCGCTCGAGCCGCTGCCGCCGGTCGAATTTCGGCGCAAACAGAGGAGCGAGAGGCCGAGACAGAACGAGAGAAGCCGAGGGAGACGCGGAGAATAGAGATTTATATTAATTATACGGGGCGCAGCGGCCGCGAAATTACAGAAAGAGACTGACGTCAATCGATCGCTCGCGGTCCTAAGTCTCTCTCTCTCTCACTCACTCTCTTTCAACTCTGCGCGAAAATCACATTCGACTGCGCATAAATATATACATATATATATATATACACACACAGAGACGCACACACCCAGAGAGCGTACGTCGCCTCCTTTTTTTATCTCTCTAGCGGGGCATTATCGGCGGGAGAGCGGCTCGGCGGCGGCAGCCGGGAGGAGAGATATTCTCACGCCTCGAATTTCAGAAATTCAAAGAGTCCGCGACGACGACGACGACGACGACGGTGGCGGCGACCGGCTTGACTCCTTTTTTTTCTCCCCCTCCCTCCCTCCCGTTTCCTCTCCCTCTCCCCGGGCGCGAGCGAGCGCGATATATGGTGTCCCACGCGTTTCACGCACATAAAATATCCGTGAAGGCGCGACTGTGCGCTCTCTCTGTCGCACACACACGCATGTTATATAGTAGTGTGTACGCGCTCAAGGCGAGGAATACACCGCAGACCGGGACTGTAGTATACTCGCACACCTACGTATACGGTCGCTCGTTCGTTCGCCTCCACCACCACCTCCTCCTTCTTCTTCTGCGTGGTGTTGCTGCTGCTACAGAGAGTCGCGAGGAGCTCTCTCCTTCTTCGTCGCTTTATCTTTCTTGCTCGCGTTTTTTCGCTCCTCGCCTTCGTTTTGTTAATCTTCGCAAGTTCGCCCTCTTCCCCCCCTCTCTCTCTGTCTTTTTCGCGCTTCTCTCTTCGGCCTCTCTCGTTGTTGTCTCTCTCTTTTTCCTTTTTCTCTCTTTTCCCGCAGCGAGCGGGCCGAGATTTTTCGTGCGCCGAGGAATTCGCACGCGCTCGCGGTGAATGAACGACGAATGGGGAGAGAGGAATTCGCGAATTTTGGATTTTAACGAGTAAATTAGCTCGGAACTTTTTGCGCGGCCGCGCGCGCTCGGCCTGCGTGAAATCGTTATGCAAGTATCGCGCGCGAGCGCGCTAATGATCAATTTGTAAAACACGCGCTGCGCGCTTTCGTTGTGCAATTATATTGTTCCAGCTTGAAAATCATTCGTTTTCTCTCTCGGCGTTGCAGCATAAATTTTGCTATTTATTACTGGATAAGTGCTATATCGACCGTTCACGCCCACTGTTTCCTGTTGGAAATCCAACTTTTTGAGCAATAACGATATCTCTGGTTACCGCATATAACATCTTTACAAATTCTCGGTTTGTTAACAATCGGTATACGCCTACGCTTTATTTTTATACTTTAACAAGCTACCGATAAATAAACTGTAGGATATAACATTCCTCTTAAACTATACACTACCCAATCTCTCATCGCCACACGAAAGAATGCCAACCCTCCCATCAAATGATAGCCCAATGCAATAGCTAGCATCCAAGCGGAAATTTTTCTATCGCGCCATTGACACTCGGCACTACAATCATTCCGCACACCCCCCGAGCCTCATCCTCTAACTACAAGCGCCGAAAGCGCCTCGAAAGTATCCTCACTCGTTCTTCCACTCCTCTCCCTACTCCCTCATTCATCTTCGCACACACATATACACTACTCCTCGTTACGTCTCTCTCGCACGGGCAAAGTATGCGCGGCGAACTCGCTTCTTCACCCCGCGCGCCGCGACGAACCGGCCGCCGGCCGGCTTTTCTCGGGTAATAACAACACACGCCGAGGAAAGAGAAGAAGAAGAAGAAGTGGAAGCAGCCGAAGAGAGAGAGGGAGAGAGAGAGAAGGAGCAAGCAAGCGAGCGCGGACCCAAAGATATATAGCAGCGAGCAACAAATGAGGTCCTTCCGAGAATCGGGCCACCGACACAGCGCTGCTGCGCGCTACGGAACGAGAGGGTGAGAACCACCCTGGACTCCCCCTCTCCCCTCCTATCGTTCGTTCACTCTCTACAGACTCACACACATACATGTACGCACCGCGATGCACAAACAGAGAGAGAGAGAGAGAGAGAGAGAGAGAGAGAGAGAGGCACTCGCGGGAGAGGTATTATAAGGAGCGGGAAGGCGATCGGTCCACTAGGATTTTTTGCATATTTTGCTGCTCTCTTTCCCCTCCCAACTCCTTCTTCTTCTTTTTTCTTCTCGCATAAATTAATCGAGTTTATTGAACGCGCGCGCTCGCCTGCGTTCCGCGCGCCGGCGACACACACGACGCCGCCCCGCCACTTTGTATATATGCGTATACCTATATATACATACTTGTGCTCGTCGCCTGTGTGGGTGTGCGAAAGTTGTTAAGTCCCGGGCGCGCGAGAGTCGTCGTCCTATCGGTTTTATGAAGGTTGCCGGCTAATTAAACGGCTTGAGAACTTTATTCCCCGGGCTCTGAAGTATATTAATGACTCGAAATTCCCGATTCCCTCGGCTCATTTTTCAAAGTGTAAATATCCTTGGGGTCGTCATGGCAAAACGACATGTATACTTTCCATAAAAAAATTCAACATTTTCATTTCTCCGCGGTATAACCAAAGCTAACAGCCACGCTAAATCACCCCAATAACAATAAATATAACACGTGCATGTACTTATGTCCGCCAAAAACGTGAACCGCACGGAATTTCTCTCTTTCTCTCGCGCGCACGTCATTACCGCAAATTTAAGGCCTCGGCGAGATTATACGGTGGATCGCCTGGAGGGTCAGGAGGCTCCTCCTCACTCGACGCATCCCTTCGCGCGTGGAGAATGGGCCAGCAGCGGCATTAGCGCGTTGGCGCCACACGGATTCAACCCCAAAGTCGCCGCCGTCGCTGCCGATGTTCGCGTGACTGGATTCCGCACGTTTTCGGTGAATGGCTCGGCAGTCGCTTGTGATGATCCCCGAGAAGGTGTGCGAAGGGAGCGTGGTGTTGGGATTTTCGGGAGAGTACCTTTATTCTAGCAGGTTTGCTATTGTTCAGCTGGATATTTAGAATTAGTTCCTGTTGTTAATGCAGGTGGGGATACTAAATTCCGAATTCTCAGAAGTAACCTTCATTTATAACAGATGATAAACCATTCTAGTTTGAAGAAACCTATGAAGATCCCAATCGTTTCAATATTGTAACAAGTGTTTGCCGCAACTTCGTAGAACCGCCTCTTAACCTTTGGTAATACACCTGCATACGTGTCCTTCCACGTATACCTATATACACCATCGCTGAAAATTTAGAAAATCAAGCCGGAAACGATTGATTTCTCCTTTCTCCAGCAACAAACCCCCTCGTGTGGAAGAAAAGAAGAAAGGCACGCGTGAAAATCCTTGCGCCTACTTTTCGAACAACACCGCAGCTCCCTTACTCTCATCGATCCTTCTCAAAACACTCAACCGATTCCCGGTACGCCGATGCAACAACATCCGTGGGGCCACCGGCAAACACGCCGTCGCAGCCGAAAAAATTCCTCCAAAGTCAACGGAAGTCCCTAATTGACAAAAGCCCAAAGTAGAAGGAGAAACATCCCGCGATAGAGGATCTCTCTGACTCGATGGATGCGCGTGTGTATGCATGGCAGCGATCGCAGGATGCAACGATTGGCGTTCGACGAATTCGTCCGGCCAAGCGCCATGAGAGATTGGTATCTGGAGAAGATCTATACATATGGTTGTTGATGTAGTTGGGGGATCTTGTGTTGACTGTTCTGATTGGGTGAAGTAAATGGAAGGTTTGAAATATTTTTCAATACCATAGAAATTCCTAAACTAGAGTCATGTGTTTGTTGACTATCGATTATTCAGTTTTGAGAATTGTTTAAGGGGTTCCCTCCTATATAGCTTCGTTATTTATGAACCTTTTCAGAATAATACCAATAAATCTGTGTTACGCTGAATGGTGGTATTTGATATATATTGTAATTTTTCATTTCTGTTTTCTATAAAGTAGAAAACTTCTCATCTATAGAATCTTCTGATATGAAAACTTAAGTATCTGCGTTTCCATGTGTATGAGGCTAACGCTGGCTTTTTGTTAGGGTAGGTTATGTTCAGTACACCATTTTCTATAGATATTCTTGCAAACTTCTTTATAACCTCCATCTTGGATTCAAGTTTTACGTAATCCATTCCATTATAATATTTATTGCTATTCGCAATGGATACTATTACCAACACAATTCTCACAATCTCTGGTTAGAAATTGATACGTTCTATTTACCACGACGTTGAAAACTCAACGAACCACACCTACCTACAATATTACCATGCCAAAAGTTGCAGAATCTACATTCACAGTCCTGCACCACACAGGAATTTATTCCCCGAACCCCTAAAAAAACTCCCCCACCTGCTAGAAAAAAAAATCACCACGAAGTATTTGGTTTCACTAAAAACCTAAGCGTGAAACTCGCCCCCTAATAATCCTTCAACGCCACTTACCACTCGGCGGCGGCGGCGGCAATAGCCCAATGATCCGACAATCAACGACCCCAGCGCACACACAAAAAAAGCTCGCGCGTATATACTACTACCTGCTACATCAGCTCCGGAAACGATTTCGAAAAACAAGCGTCCACTTTTGTGTGTGCGCTCGCGTCTCTCCCATACACACATGCGAGATAGAGAGACTGTGAGAGAGAGAAGGGGACGGAGCAAGCGAACGGTATATAAACGGGCGCGGGCGCCTCCATTGTTTCGATACCGAGAAGCCGATCTCGCGACAGAAGCCAAAAAGAGCGCGAGGAGAGAGATCGAGGAGAGGGAATCGAGTGAAATGCCGATGCGGCGGCGACGTCGAGGTCGAGCAATAGAGCGAACGAGCCTGCCTATGAAATACGACCTTGCATCGTTTTCGTACATTTTTTCGCGAGAGGGAAGGAGGGATACGATGTGCACCTCCTTCGCCATTTTTCTCTCTATCTCTTCCTCTCTCTTTCTCGTTTGCGGTTGCGCAGGAAAGAAAACGAGCGGCGGCGGCGCCGACGAATTTCGAAAGAAGGCACCTCCTTTCTCGGAATGGGCCACTTAGCGCGAGGAGTTAGGTATTTAGGCACACCGACACGCGCTCTCACTCACTCTCTCTCGAGAGAGGAGAGGAACAGAGCTCGTCCCTCCTGCGGCTCTCTCCTTCCGTTCCTTTTACGTGAATACGACTCTGTGTGTATACACCTTTCCGAAAGTCTTTTCTCGGATGAAAATGGGGATAAAAGGGTTGTTGTCGGGGTCGTTAAGTGCTTGTCAGGGGGTGCTAATGAAAGGGGTGCGCATAAGTTGATGTTTTGCTGTTTGGCGTGCGCTTGTTAGGAGATTTTACGGGAATTGAAAGGGTTGCGTAGCGAGAGGACCATTAATCCTTCACCGACTAGATTGGAGAAAAGTGACGTCAATAAAATCGAAGAATATCCATACCTAAATATTTATTTTTCATCCAGTACATTGTTAACGATTATCTATAAAATTCCAATCTTTCAATCGCCCATGTGAATGAGAACCTAATAAACTCTCACGATATAACTCCGCCACATACAAAACCCCTCTGAAAAGATCATCATTCCGAACCGCGATCTTTATTCAATGCGAGCGCGTACGTACACTTTTGAAAACGATTCCGCGGAATTGGAGACCGCGAGCCAGTCATCCGCGGCATTCGCCGAAGTAAATCCGAGTACTTAAAAGCGCGCGCAAGCCGATTGAATAATAAAAGGCCGTGGCGAAGAAAGTTCGCCTCCTTAACGAAGTACTCGAGCGTGAAGCAGCAGCCGGCATGTTCGAACTGCGAGGTAGGAACATTGGAGCGGTACCGAAATTGCGGAAATTCTGAGTCGTTGAGGTATAGGAAAAATTGATAAAAGTAGTTTATTGGTTTGGAAAATAGT
The DNA here is from genome assembly GCA_900474315.1 of Torymus auratus. Lineage (NCBI taxonomy): Eukaryota > Metazoa > Arthropoda > Insecta > Hymenoptera > Torymidae > Torymus > Torymus auratus. The sequence goes on from UXGD01000098.1 coordinate 25,083, forward strand.
GCGGTTGAGTAGGTTGAATTTTTATTTTTTTATTTGAATTATCGATCTTTTACATTATGCATTCAATTTTCCTTATAAATGTGGTTATAATAACTTTAGAAATTCTTTACCCTCAACTTATAGTTACCGAAAATCGAGAATAAAAATGACATCAGCGTATCCGTAATATGTTACGTTAGACGGAAATTCCATCGGGAAGCTTAATACTATTTAGCTATAGTCCTGTTCATCTGGCTGGAAAATTTCCAGCCGCATAAAAAAATATATAAGAAAAATGCCTAGGATTCCACAGGAATTCCCATACCGACCAAAAGGAATAAGGAAATATACAGTCTAGGCGGACATTACTTGCGATCGCTCTCTTTCTCACAGAAGCCACACTCGCCTTGGATTATCTTGAATATTACGAGTTCTACCTTTCTCTCTCGGCTTTGTACGTCTGGGACACATTCCGCCTCGAATCGAACGTCCCTAAATTCAAAGATGTCATATATTTGTGATTAACTTTGTATATAAAACAGGCGTAATGTGAAGTTGTTTAATATTAAACGAGCAAAATATTTATTAAAGAAGGTTTAACGTAAACTATGTTATGCAGGCAGCGACTTTTCAAAAGAATCTTCAATAACTTTCGTGTTCAATATAACGGCTAAAGTTTTTATTCTTGAAGTTATCCAAGATTTTATAACATTTTTTGAAATGTTTGAAAAATTTCCTAAAGTATCTTCGGCAAAGAATTCACGGCACTATCTCAAGTACCACCCCATATTAAATGAAACAAAAAGAGAAGTTCACGTGAAAAATTGAGTGCAATATAAACCAAAAATAGTTTTCATTTTAAATAATTTATTTTGATTAATAGTAAATGTGTTTAAACCCCCAATCAGTAAATATATATTTTTTTAATTAAAAAAGTAAGCTATTCATTCTCACATAATGAAATTTTCATCAAGAACATTCATTCGAAATTTCCAGTATTTATTCTATTTCGAGATAATCAATTCATCGTAACACGTATAAAATTCTTTCACAGAAGCACATCATCTCAGGACAACTCGCACATATCTCCAATATTAAAATAATTTCCCAAGAGTCGCCTCCACAACATACAAACCTCACCCCCGCGCGATCTAATACGAGAATAGCCAAAGTATACGCGGCCAGTCCTATATGCCCACGCGCGTACGCGTGGGAATGAAGAAGCTTTTCCCTCCCCAAGACTCTCACTCTCATCGCAAAGGAAAAGGGAGAGATTTTATCCTCTTAACCGGGGCGCGCGACACACGCCGCGCCCCCGAATCTTCTCACGGCCGCGAATATCACAACCTTTCTCCGAAAGCCGTCCTCAGAGACACACACACATACTGTGAGACTTGCAAAACTTGGATTATTTCAATTCGTTTTCGGGATGGGAACCGCGGCCCCGGCCAATTTTCCAAGGCATACGCGCGCGCATTAACATTCAAAACAGATCGGCGGCCGAAGTCTCTCTTATTCACCGCGACGCGCTGTTTTTTCAGCGCTTCTCCTCGCGGTAGTATATGTGTGGGAAGGTATTTTTTTCACGGCGGCGCGGGGTGAAACAATTTCTTCTTTTTTGTTCGTTCGTTCGTTCTTCTTTTCGTTTCGATCGTTCGTGGAAACGATTAATATACAATACCCGTGGGGCGGATATATATGTAGACACAAATGTATATAGAGGTGAGCGCGTGGGATTCGGATGGAATGCAGCGCCGTTATAGATTTTTAGGAGTATGTACTGTCGCGCCGTTCGATTTGATTGGGAAAAATTCGGCCGTGTGTGTATGTTAATACTGAGTGGGAAATAAATATACCGGCGTGGATTCCAGAATACACTCTGTGGGAGTGTGTTATTAAGATTGAACGCTCTGATCCTTTCTCACAAAGTGGGTGCAGTCTGTCTCTCTGTCTATCCGTTAATTTACATGTGTTCGTTTGTTCCCCATTGTAATTGGCATAAATATTGTCACGAGCTTGCTTTCCAATGAAATGTACATTTCCTTTTAACGAACTGCTGTATAGTTCTAGGTAAAAAGTACTACGAGCTATATATCTCTTCCCAAAAAGTGCATTAATAAAACATCGATCACTTATATATATACCCCGTTGCAACAACAAAAGTCGTCTGTGCTGTCAAAAACAAAGAGCAAACATACTGTACCCATGTCAAAGCGCGATATATACTCCATATTTATCGGTTCAGCGAAAAAACTTTCAAATCTACTCTTTTTCCGAAAAGTGCCCCACAAAGACCAACAAAAAAAAAAGAAAAATCATCATCCTCCACTCGCGCATTTGAATACGCACTCAACGGTAAAAGAAAGAGACGAGAATCCTTGCGATGTGTATTATACGCAACCTACGGGCCTCCTAACGAGCGCGAGTTCTGAGAAGTGGGTCAATTACTCCCCCGCGGAAGCAGCGCAGAAAGGGAGAAAAAACATTCTTCGTCGCGGCGAATATCAAACTCGGAGAGAAAAGCATTTTCATAAACGTCGCGACGACAGACTATATCTTCTCTCGTATCCTCGATTCTGAGAACCCATGGGTGGGTCCATCTCGTCCTCGGAAAAAATGTGTGTGCGTGCCCCCACTTTTCACTCGGCATCACGCTCACTCCTTGCTGCTCCTGGGAAAAGCCCATGAATGGGCTTTTCCGTGAGAGAGTAAGAGAGAGGCGCCGCGGGGGAGGGGATAAACAGGAAGAGAGCAGCCGAAAGGTTCTTCTCTCGAGGACGCGCGACCTTTACGAAATTTATGGTAAAAGCACGGGGATTCCCGAACAGTTCATGCACTCATAATTAATCAAGGGGGACAGTGCGTTTGATTCTTCGCGGCGCAATTCGATTGCGGACACACTGATGCGCAATTATCAGAAAACCTTAGAAAAATTTCCTGAAAAAGTTTCTCTGCATCTGTAAATATGTTTTAATTTTAAAATAAATACATTTTTCATGCTACCCCACAATAAATATAAAAACTTTGTATATATATACCGTCATAAATATTCCTACTATACGAAAAAAGAACACATAATTTACGAGAAAATAAAAATTTTCCTATATATGTATAATCTCCCGAACCAACACCGAGCTCGCGGGCTTTTCCGAGAACTCCTTAACCGCGTGGCCATCATCCGGCGGCGGGCCCTAAGATAACCGCGGTGAGATACACAACATATATACCTCGAAGGACCTCATCTCTCCCTCCCCCATCGGCACTCGCGTTCATTCACATAGAGTTCAAACGCCTAACGCCGCGCGCCGTCCATTCACAAATAGAGTGAGAGAGAGAGAGAGCCGGCCGGTCGACGCCGCGTCACGGGGGCCCGAGATCCCAGGGATGAATGAATGAGTGAATGAATGAAGTGACGCGCGCTCGCGAGAGCGCTTTCCCTCGCCTCGCATCACGTGTGTGCCCGGTTCGTCTGAAGATAACCCATTGGGGAGCCGGAAAATCTTCAGGTATACGTTTTTTTTTTACGTCCGGCGCCTCTCGTAGTCACAATGTCGTAAAACAGGGGGAAGATAGGGGGTTGATGGTGGGATAGGATGAAGTTGAGGCAGAGGAAGAGCAGGTTGTGAAGAGAGCTAATGTGAGGTGAATAGGAAATTTTTCTGAATGAAATTTTCTTTAAGTGAGCGCTGGTGCCCCTTGAGGTGGTTCTATTGCTGTGTTCGTGGAATAACGGGGTTACCGTTAGAATTTTCTTTTCTATTTATCATTTTTTAATAATCTAAATATAAACATTGAATTTCTAATTCTATATCAACCTCTACGACGAGACCTCTTTACGCGCTCCATTAATATTCTCCAAATTAAACATTAATATTACACCTAATTGTAAAATGATGCATACCACCACGTAAAATCTCAATTATAACCGCGCGAGATAACTATCAAAAAAACATAATTACACCGAGGTGACGATTCTCTCTGGGAAGAAAAGAAAAAAATTACATGACCGATGACGGTTCACACACGCACACACAGAGATATGATGAATGAGAAAAATGTCGACGGCGAGGAGTGGACACAGCACCATCACACAGCGCATTTCCACGCTACACATATATACGTGTGAACACACGAGGCGAGCTTCCCTTTCTTTTCCTTCTTTTTTGTGCGTGTATGTGTATAGCGTCAGCGCGCGCAGTGGCGCTCCCGATGAATGGGAGCTTCATTCACCTGCTTAATGCAGCGTTTAAACGGGACAGGAAATTCGCTTTCACATGGTAATTGACCGCTTGCTCTCCGGGCGCGCGCGCGCACGCTTAGTACGTGTTTTCTCGGACGTGGCTTTTCAAGGAGGGGAGGAGAGTTTTCGGAAATCGATATACTTGTTTCATTTGTAGACGATGGAATGTGTGTGCCTTCGATCCCGAGGTATTTTAGGAATTCGGTCGGTTACCGTACAATTACGAAATAATGTGAAACGTTGTATATTATATTGTATACTTTTACACGTATATAATTTGGAATTTGAATTGATTTTGTTTATTAATGAAATTGTTTTTCTTTTATGTTACAGGTAAGTTTCTAAATGATGGACGTAATAGATTGTCGCTATAAGCTCGTCGATTTTCGTAAGTACATACCCCTAATATTACAAGCTCCAAAACTTGTAACTTATAAAACAAAGTCAACCAAATATCAACGAATCCTCCTCAATTTCCACCCCTCACCCACCAAAAATAACAATTTTCTGCGCCGTCTTATCGCGAGCTCCTCTCTTCCCCTTGCGTATAACAACCCCACTCCCGCACGCCGTTATTATTACCAGCGAATCGTAATACGGGAACGGAAAGGCATCTAATCTCCCGTTCTATTGTACACGCACAAAAGTAACAATTTCGCGGGCAGCCCGCAGACGAGAGAAAGAAGAAGAAGAAAAAAACTCTGTTTCCGACTTGACCTCCGAGATAACGCGCGCATGCTGTTCCCGACGTCCCCATAATCGAGTAGCCGCGGAAGAGCAGCGCCCCCCGAGAGAGATGAATGGGCCGAGATAAATGGAGAAAACGTGAGAATCGAAGAGCGAGCGCGTCTCTTGAAAATTTTCTCGGAAAAGCGTCGTGTGCGCGTCTCCGGCGACGAGCGCGCGTGATACTTATAATCCTGCGGGAGACTTGGAAGTAGCGGAGAGAGGACGTGCGCACTGCAGCGTCTGTTTTCTTGGCTTGGGGGTTCTATGTTTGATTTGGAATTTTATGACGGTTCCGTGATGCATCGGTTACGGCGTTGTATGTGTGCGTGTGTGCATAATGTTCGAATATCGTTTAGATGTGAAATTTTGACGTTTGTTCATTTTATTTTTGAATTCTTTTATGTATTTGATAAAAAATTTGTTGTTTCTATAATTATGTGAAATTTTATAAATACTTGGGTAATTATATATCAGAAGGCTCTGACGGTTTATTTGAAATACTTTTTTTTACTCTGTAGTTAAATCCACTTTGATGAAACGATAAGTGCAAGAATAAATCAAAAGAAAAATAAGATATTTGCTTCGAAAGTGATGACACGTTTAATTGATAAGAATTAATAAGGATCTCTCAGTAAAGCACAAGTAATTTTAAATCTTAGACTTCTCTTAAAGAGAACTGCATAAATTCCATATAACTGTTTAAGTAAAATGTTCATTAAACAAGTTTTTCAAAATACATAAAAGTAATCGAAACCAAAGTTATCAAATTTATCAAAAAGTTAGTTTACTCATACTCTGTTGTCTCCTTTAATTTTTCACCATATGAATCGTATTTAAATGAACAATCTAATCCAAATTCCCTTTACTGTACACAGAAACTTAACATACCCATTACAACTACAAACTCTGCTACCACACATTCACATTAATTATAACAATAATAATCATACATCCAAACCAACAATCACACTCCAACAACAACCCTTGCCAAAACTAAAGCCTCGCCACATTCCTATCCAGAGCTTGCATATACGGCGTGGTCGTCTCGTGGCGCTCTGGCGCGAGCTGTTCTCTCTGCCTCGTCGGCAAAATGGCCGGTCGTCGGGCTCCTCGCGTATAGGGGAGAAGCTAGGCGTGCGCGGGCGGCGCAATATCGCCTTCGGAGAAAACGGTATCGATTAAGAAAAGGGCCGTCGACGCCGCGGGCGCCCTGCGCAACTCGCTCAGCGGTAGTGTACCGAGCCTGGCTGTAAAAGCGATAGGGAATGGCGGGGAAAATGGGGGATGCTCGGTAGCTTTTAGAAGGTTTTTTGAAGTTTTTAGAGGTTTTGGTGCGTGGATTGAAGTGTGGGAGTTTTGAAATGATTTTTTTTATCGAGGAATTTAGGTAATTTATTGGTAGGAGATAAATTATATAGATATAGATTTAGAAATTTAGTGTTTTAGACGATAATAACGTATATTTTCGTCGTATACTTTGTCGTAAGGAACATGACAAATTCAATAGAAACCGTCCAGTTCAATTTAACTTCTTCGTTATTTTCTAGTTATTTTATGCTCTTCATTTTCCTCTCCCACCTCTTATTCTTTTCATTTTGGTATTCTCCTCTTTTTCTCCCTGATATACCTCACATTTTGCCTTCACGCGCTCCATTATAAATTGCCGTTAATTCATACGGATTATGGGATGGAAAAAAAATTGGGCGACCGAAATCGATGGGCTCTCATAATATTTTAAACGACGTTATTAATCGTTTAGACATCGTTTAAGAGAACTTTAATCGTAAACTTGACAGTAATTTATAAATTTCAAGCTACAAAACATCAAAACAGTCAATAGTTTACGTTACGTAAATAATAAGTTACTACCAACGGATAACGCGGCCTTGGCTTATAATCTCATTAACGCTATATTAAATTTTTCGTTGAACGTGTATAGCGACAACAACAAAACCGATCGAAATTGAAAAATTACAATACATTTACATATTAATAGGACTACAAATACGATTAAATATTTACATTTCCGTATATATTTCGATACTGAACCAACTTACTAATACGAGCCTTATACACGTACACGCGATATATACTAATTATTATTCAATACTAGCCGATGACACCATCGCTATTCTCAATCATTGATTCACGGGAGGAAAATTTTTCTGCTACTTCTTTCACGTACCATTCTAATATTACCGCACTACTCTAACCAGCACCGCAGCGCGTTAAATTTCATTTAAATTTAATCAACATCAGCATATTTGCAATACCAAAGTCGACAGGCGTATTATACGCTTGCGCGCGTGTTCGTGATGAGCTCGAGGGGCCGCCGAGAGACGGGAGGAGAAGGAGGAGAGAAAAAAAAATAAGGGCCCGGCGTTTATCGGCGCTCCGCGCAGGGGATAACCCGAGAGCCCGCGCACGCCTGTAATTAGGCCATTGCCGCGTTCCGCGACGCTCGAGTCAGCGCTTATCGCGAACAAGAGAGAGAGAGAGAAGGAGAGAGCTTGAAAAATGGCCGCGAGGGGGTGAGTTGGTGTGTGTTGATCAATCGCTCGCTCGCGCGGGAGCGTGTAATGTGCTGGAAATTTAATACGGGTGAATGAAGTGTGGCGGTGAAGATCCTTCTTTTCCTTTTTTTTATTCTTGAAAAGGTATTTTTTTTTTTTTTTTTTTTACGGAAAGGGTCGTTTGCTTAATCAGGTTAATTGCGGCTTTTGCGCGGCGACAACCGGGCTTTTTTTCATTTCCCGCGAAGAATGACAAAAGCAACCGCGAAATTTTGCAGAAAGCGCGCGCTGCCTTCAAGTTAAAGAAAAAAGAAACATCATACAAGCCGAAAGCGAAATTAGAAAAACGGCGAGGCAACAACAACAACAAGAAAAAAATCCAAAAGCCCTATATAGCGAGAGCAAAAAAGCGACAATGAGGAGCGAAAAGTATATAGTAAGGCCGGGATATATGTGTGTGTGTGTGCTCGCTCGAAAAAGAACGAACGCTGCAGCGAGCGGCGCTGGAATGCAAAAAGAGCTCGCAATCGGAAGGTCAAGATAAAGCAAGCGAGGGAGAGAAGTAGTCGGTGCAGCCCAAAGGAGTGAGAGAGAGAAGCTGCATCAGAGTAGCCGCGCGCGTGCGCTTCTGCCGCTCGCGTTATAATATCCTCTCCTCTCTCGGGGCCTGCCTGCCTGCCTGCGTGTCATGATACGCTACTAACGACCATGAGATGCCGATGACGAGGCGCGCTGCGCCGATTCATTCTACGCTCGCTCGCGTATAGTAAGTATACTTTATTTTTTCGCGCGCTCGATGCAACCTGCTAAGAAAACGAGGGGAGCGAGAGAGAGAGAGAGAAATGAATGGAAAACACGTTCTCGGCGCGCGGGATGAATCACTGGGCGGATAGGAATGCTGCGCGTGTGAGAGATGTGAGATCGGCCCTTAGGAGAGATATATATGTAGGGGCTATTCGCGCGCCGGAAATTGGTTTTGTTGAGAATTTTTGGGGGAGGGATATTTGTTGTTGTTGTGTTGTGGTTAGTGCGGTAGTGTCAGGGGATGATTGGTGAGAGGAGATTTTTTTTTGGTGGTGGTTATGGGCGAGAATTGAGGTTAAGATCCTACTTCAAGTTTACTTCGGAAATTTCGATTTTTATGTGTACCGGTTTGGTGACGAACTTCGCCACTTTTCACCGACACACTGACACAGTGCGGCTAGTTTGATGTTACATCTTGATAAATCAAGCAGCTTGAAGTTTGCCGATGGATAATAGGTCAGACATCATCGTTGATAAATTTTAACTGTCGATTTGAAATATCGATAATATGTTGCACGTCTCTGAATATATATACCTGTTAAATTTTATTTCGTTTTATATATCATATTTGTTATTGGTTAAAATAACTTCTTCGAAAAACGTATATATATAGCTGTTGAGGCAGCGACTGACAAATGAATTCAGCGGCACGAAATCGTTAATCACACACACGTATATGCAATAATCAAATAATTTAATTCTTTAATAACCACGTGTTCATTAATTATACACATCTCTGACGACCGCATATTCACCACCCATATATATATCCACTCGCGCGAATTATTAATGTTATTTTCTGCGAACGCGCGGTAAAAGAATAGAAAGAGCCGCTCTCGCTCGAGCTTGGCAAAAGTTCGACCGGGGCAAAGTTGCGCGTGCGTTCATTCCGGTTTTCTCGTTCCATCGCGAGACCCCCGAGAGATGAAAAACGCCGACGAATCAATCATTGCTCGTAAAGTGATTTGGGATTCGGTGTTATTTCTCTTAGCAGCGCGTGTGTTTCTTCTTTTTTTTTTATTCGTTTCCAGTTCGCGTTAACTTCTGCCTGCGCGCGCGCGTTGAACTTCTTAAAGATGGAATGTGGATTTTCAAGTGTAGCAATTTGTCAGAATCAAGTAATTGAGAAGTCAGCGGATGATTGAATATTTATTTGTCGAGAAAATATCTTTTTTTTCTCGGAAATGTTTGAGGAATTAAATGTCGGATTTTTGTAAGGATGCGATAATTAAAAAAATTAATTATTTTACAAAACTAATTTTTTTTTACACATGATGTCGATTGAGTATTAATTATTTGAATAATTAATGCTATTCAGATAAAGATCATGTACTCTTTCATCAACATTCCCGTCCCAAAACGTAATTTTCACCTTTCACCAAACAAAAAAAATAAACTCTCCAAAAAAAAGTTCGTTCACCCGGTATCAATAACAAACTTCAAATCGGCAATTTCAATCGCAAAAAAGAAGATAAGCCGAGGAAAAATCTCACATCCTGTCGCGGCTGCGATCGCGCAGGTGGATCTCTCCAGGTCCGCGTAAGGCACGCACGCAGCGCGCGTCTCTTATATACACTCGCGCGAATCCACACGCACACAGCGCAGGCGTGGCAGGTGAATGGATTTCCAAGAACCGCGTCGTCGCGCCAACCAAGCAACCATGTATATACCTACCTATATGTACCGAAAGGGATAAGGACGGCGCGCGTCGAAAATTAAGTGATTTCTAAAATGGTTCGTTAGCCGCGGTCAATCGCTATATACCTGGAAGTCAATTCTGGTGGCCGGTGTTCGGTCCTACATCTAGATTTACGATGTTTTTTCGTGACGATTGGACCGCGGGCAGTTATAATCGATCTCTCCTTGCGCAAGATTGTTTTAATCACACCCCTCATGATAAATCCAACGGTTGGTGCTGGTGAGCCGCTCGCCTATCAAAAATTAAAAGCGCACTCCTGGGAAATTATTCCGCTCTGGCCATTCTCTCCCTCGCGGAATTCCGTTCCACACTCGCCGTACGAGTTTTCTTCTTCTTCTTCTATACTACTACTACTTCTCGCGAAGGAGCGGGTATAGGCACAAGGTAGGCGAGATTCCTTGCGCTCCGCGTGGCTGGTTGCGAGCAAGCGCGATGTCATTGAACGTCCCGTCGCCGTGTCGTTTAAGGCCCCGCGAGGCGAGTATAAGAGAGTGCGCGCGGGGTAATTGGCCGCGACGTTCCAGACATTCGGACGTCGCGGTAAGAGTCGATCTCTTTCTCTCTCTCACTGTCGTGCACTTTATAAACTATACTGGTGCAGCGGCTGCCGAGTAGGTTCTTCGTGGCCGTGTGTAATCGATCTTCCGGTGTAACTGTGTGTGTGGGGATTGGCTTCGTCTATACTTCACTGAACTGACGGACGTGTAGGTTATATTGTTGTGAGCTTCATTAATGATGTGCAAAGAGATGTGTTTGAATAATTTTTTGCTGATTGTAAATATTATAATAGGAACTATAAAAAAGATGCTTATTTGATCATACAGGGTCTTCAAACTTCCATTTCTCGTTTTAGTTGTAAAAGACTTGTAAAATTCAATCGCATTATTCCTTGGTAATTTATTAATTCAATTCCAATTTGAACCTTCAACATTAAATATTGATCATAATTTCAATCATGATCTCAATCTTAACAACGCGAAAATCCAAATTACCCATCAGCACCTGAAAATTCGAGAAGTTACAAATCGGACGGCGCGCGCTCCGTTATTCCCGTTATCCTTTCATTCCCTTCTAATCTCCGCCATCCCCCCTCACTTATATCCGCGCGAATTCTCTCTCTCCCTCTCACTCGCAGGCGACATTACCAAACTTTAATGGCTCCGGCGAGTCTAGCATCATCAGCAGCGTCGTCGTCGTCGCGCGCTTTTTCCATCTCCGAAATCTCGTCGACTATCCGCATGGCCTTGGCTACTCTCGCGGGACAGACGCGAGAAAGAGAGAAGCAGGAATTAGCATATTATCGAGCGCGCGAGGTATTCCAATCGACGCGGATAAAGCCTCCGCTAAAAAAGAGACGAGCAGAAGAAGATCAGCCTCTTATGTATATGTGTGTGACCCGTATAGCCTCGTTTTCGCTGACTTCAGGTATAGAAAGATTTCGTAAGGTTATATAAAACTCGCGACGACGGCGACGTTCATTCAGAGAAATTCCTTTGTGCAGGCGCGCGCGCGCAGGTACGAAGAAACGGTTTTTTGGATCGGTGAAAAAAAAAGAAACGAGCGCGCGGTCTTTTTTGCCTGAATACGAAATTTGTTTACCGAGACGCCGCCGCCGCCGCCGGTATTTACTACCTCTAACCTTTATATATATATACTTGATTGGATTTATGCTCCGGGGAGATTTATCTTGCGCCGCGACGACACAAGGATACTTTCTTTATTTTTTATTAATTACATGTGCGAGGATTCCGGGAAAAGCGAATTTTTTTATAGATCAGCGCTAGAAAAATGTTCGAAATAGTAGCTGTCATAAAAGTGGATAGCGTAGTGGCTCTTTTTGTACGCGCGGAGGACAGAGAGGATGATAAAGGCAATCGGCTCGCGTGCGTGACGGTATATACCTTTCATTCAAATGTCCTTTGCACGCGGGACGAGAGCGCGCTGAGAGAGATAAAGCGAGGAGGGAGGAGAGGAACGACAGGAGCAAGGACGTTAATTATCGCGGTAACGAGGAATGCACTTACTTCGTACAATGTTTCCCCCCCGTCCTTTTCATCCGTATAAAATGTTTCTTATCTATATAACGAGAGAGAGAAAGAGTTATTTTACGCGCATTATATATCAAAACTCAATTAACCCGAAAGAAAGCTAATTGTCTCATTTTAAATTGGATATCCATTTCAATTGACATCACGCGCTATTAGGTTACAAGGCCAGACATTACACTCTCTCTCTCTTTCTCTCGGGGAGGAGACTACTGAAACGTTAGAATTGATTGACGCAATTAGATGGGGATAAATTTAAACTGAAAAATTCGTCGCTCGCGCTCGCGAAAGAAAATAAGATATTAAGAGCGAGCTGAGTAAGATCACGAACGTTAAATTTGCAAGGAGAGAGAGAGAGAGTATATGGACAGCAACTAACTGTGTGTGTGCAACATCAATTCTCGGAATAATTGTGACGCATGAGAGAGAGAGTGCGCACGCTTATGACGCGCGGAGGGAATCTAATTCCACGCGGCGCTGCACATTCTGGAGGATAAAAAAAAGCGCGGTGGGCGTCGACATCGTCGCTACAATTTCACTTGCGCGTGAGTATATATGTGCCCGCTAAATCCGGCATATCGCACACAGCGTAAACGTATTCTCGTTTTATACGAGCTGAGAAGATATAGAGGTTATATTATATGCTTGTTATAATGGTATATTTAAGGAGACGCCGATAAAGTAAAGCTGAGTAATAAGCGCGATTCCCAATCACGGTGTATATAACAAGGACGATTTATTATCCGAGAACTGGTTAAAAAGAGCGCGCGGCCATTATATTTTTGCAAATCGAATCTTCCTCTATCTCTCGTTAAAACAGCCTGCTCTATAGAAAAGTCAATTATCCGAGCACGCCCTGCGCCCGCACACCGACCGAAACCGCGTACGTATATTCACTTCTCTCTCTGTCTCTGTATATACACGCGGGCAAAGCCGCAGCTTTCCGATACACTCGCGGCTTCTCTTCACCGTATACGCGCTAGCTTGAATATATACAGAGAAAAAAAACGAGAACACAGAGAGAGAGAGAGGTAACTCGGCGGTACCAAGGGATGACCCGCGTGTGGGTGCGATGCAGCAGCTATATAGAGACAGACGACGAACGGAGAGAGAGAGAGAGGTCACGCGAACATGTGAATGGAACGCTACTCACTGTAAAAAAGCGAGTGTGGCGCTTTCGCGTTCGTATATATACGCATATACTGGGTCACCGACTGATATCGTCCTCTCCCAGTGTATATATATACATGTTTGTGCGAGAGAGAGAGAGCTCGTGCGTGTGACTGCCCAACTGAAACTTCTCCGATAAACTCGCGGCGATAACGTATAACTGGCCGGAATCTACTGTAAATAAACTCGCGTTCTCTCTCTCTCTGCTTTTCGATTCATTCAAAAGCGTCGATCGATGTTACTGCCGGCTCTCCCTATCGTGATGTTTGTTCTTCGCCGCGGTTCCATATTATCTCCCACGGACGCGACTCGAGGACGCGTAGTATCTGCGCGCCTCTCTCTCTGTGTTGCGTATTATATAGACGTCGTTGGGCGTCGCGCAACCAATGTCCTCGTCGTCGCCTTCATTCATGAAAATATATACTACTACTACTACGCGCGGGAGTAAAATGGTATTATGCGCGTGCGGGCGCGTAGGCGGACGGGACGTTTAATAATAGCGTATGTATATAGTGGGGGTATTGAGTCGAGGTGCAGTTTTTTTTTTCTTTCTTTTCGGTTCACACACAGCGCTGATTTCCGGTGTCGATCGTGATGGAATTTCGAAACCCACGATGACTTTCTAGGTGAAATTTCGAGCTATATGTGTGTGTGACACGACTGTTGAGGCGAGGAATTTGGGGGAATATGGAGCGAATAAACTTGTTTTTTATATATATGTATAGGCGGATTATACGTGTGTGCGTTAAGTGTGTTCGCTTGAGAATGCTGTTAATCGTGTAATCTTAGATACGCCGAGATTGAATGAAATTCCGGGAGTCGCCGCGAGTTTATAAGGAATCGCGACAGGCTTTTTTTTATTTTACGAAAATATATACTTGTGTATCAGATAATACACGCGCAATTCTCCTGAAATTCACGCGGAATTTCGAGCACGTTTCAGTTTATATATATACCTGATGATAATCTGATTCCGTACATAACAACTCAAGTTTTCCCTGTCACAGCACTATAACCTACTAAAAACATCATAATTTACAAGTTCACGATCTATCCACTATACCACCTTGACAAAACCACCGCCTACTTCGAATTTCCACTTTTTCATCATCAACGCTCGCCGTGTTGCACTGCTCGCACCTTTTCGCTATTTCGAAAGCTGCACGCTGCCCGCTACATAATCGTCGTCGTAGCGCACATACGTATACCGACAGTCGGCACGGCGTTAACGGCTCTCTCTCTCTCGCGGCGCGCAAAGAATCCCATTCATATAGTCGCGCGAACCCGCGCGGCATGGCGACTTGTCTACGATGAGGAGGAGGAGGAGGACGAGGACGCCCAGGTAGGAGAAAGGCTTTAATGAAAGATTTCCGCGCGCTCGAGGATGATGCGTCGTGTATATATAGCTTTTTTGTCGCGACCGAGCGAGCCTACTTTTTCACCGCTTATATATCTGGGTCGCAGTACGCGCGCGGAGGACGCGCGAGAAACTCGTGTGATGATGTGTGTGTGGAAATGAATAAATACCTTGTTCTGGAAGGTTTTTTTTTTGGTGTCAGGGGATCATTGTGTGATGGTTTTTTGTGGTGGTAGAGGTATATGAAAAACGGTCGGCTATGGCCTGTTAACATTCCGTGGTAATTTTACGGTGTGTTTGTTGTTGTAGTATATCGTTCGTTAAAATAACGGACGGATTTCGAGATGGTAAAAAGGTAATGACTATTTTAATGGGGACTTTCGGTCGCTGTTATTAATATGTAAGCTAACATACCAGAACTTGAAACTTTATTTTCCTTTTACTGTTACGCAAATGATTGGGTATATTCATATACTTTCATAATAAAAGGATAAACGATGATTTTATTAGTTTGGAAGATTATATCTGTATAAATTACTACGTCGGTTCAACTATTAATCTAATGTTTATATCAACGTCTTTATTTAGCGCAAAAAATCGAATTCTAATGAAACCAGTTTTTATCTCAACAAAAATTGTCAATATTTACTCAACATCAATTCTAAAAATATAACATATTATTATAATCCGAGATTTCCTAGACCCGAGACTAAAAAAGCTTTAGCGCTGCACGTAACATATATTATATATAATATACGTTTTCTCTTTATAAATAAAAATAAATAAATAATATTTACAAACATTCATACTCTTTTCTCCAATACAAATAACCTCTTCAATAAGCGCACATCCAATCGAACCGTATAAAAAAAAATAACCAGCGATAACGGTATCTCCCTCGTTCCCGTGACGAAAAAAAAAAAGAAACGAGAAGAGTTAAACGAAACAACATCCGCCCGATCGGCCGGCCGGCGCGAGGAATTTTTCTGAATGAAGCATCGATACGGTTTATGAAAGAGAATGAAAATGAATGAAGGAATGCGGCGTGTAGTAAGCGTATATAGTGAGAGGCACCTTCGCACGCGCGCGCATTCCAGTCTAATCCCACGACGCGAGCGACCCACGAAAATTCCGGCCGCTCGATTATGTCTTTCCGAGCCTGGAATACATACAAGTATCTATCTGTATGAAAAAAGACAAGTTGTATTGTCGTACTCCTACTCTAGCGCAGGATTACAGTGTAGGTGAATGGACCTTTTTTTCCACGCGAGACAGAGAGAGATTGTACACGCCAATTATTGACCTACTCCACTTTATGGTATATTTGCATTTTCTGCGCGGTCGTTTAGCGTGTCCGAGTGGCGTTGTTACGAGAGTTTCGGCGCTGCGTACTTTGATCAAAAGGAGTGCAATCAAGGTGCGCTAATGAAATGCATTATTCATTCGCTCGTTCAGTTACTTTGTGCAATTTTACGCGCACCGATAGCTGTCAAAAGTATATCTTAACTAAAAAATCTATTAATTACAGTGTACCAAACGTCTATACGGGTATAATATTACCTTTATTTTTGTTCCTTTTATCGCCAACTAGAGCGGACAATATTGTAGTTGCGCTTTATAATTTAATTGAAACTTCGTAAAGCACGAAATTATGATTAAATGGAATAGTAGTACGTCAGTGTCGTTTATATTAATTTTCCATTTAGCAACGTGTTAATTGTTAGCAGATTCGCGTTTCACTGTTTAATTTTATTACCCGAACTATGAAGCTCATAACAAATAATAACGAGCTCCATACCAATTTATGCATTACACTAATCAATCAAAATAGGAATCCAAAATAGAACCATCACACATCGCCTAAATTTTTGTACCTACCTACTTCACAAGTTCACAACTGCGAAAAGCAACATACCGCACTACAATCATCTTCGCGACCTTCCCAAAGTCCAGCATCCTCTTCACCTCTCCGCTCTACATCCACAAAACAATTATACAAATCGTACACACTTACGCCCACGCCTGTGTATATGACTTCGGGGAGCCCGGGCTATCGCACACACACTCGCGCCACTTCCTTATCGCCGCCTGGCCGTCCATTTACCTAATTAGTCCTTCCGCGTCGATTGCCGCCGCCAGGGGAAATACACGTTCGCCCTCTCTCTCTCTTGCGAGTATGTCCTCGGACAATGGGCGACCGAGAGAGAGAGCCTTTTCTCCCGAGTACCGCTGTGCTTCAAGTGCACGGTCCGAGGCTGTTTATTATGGACGACGACGACGGTGAGCGGGACTGTCGACGAGGGTCTTTAATTAAAAGTTTGCGCGAAATTTTAGCGCGCGTGCATGCGGAGAGGTGATTTTTAATGACGCGCTTTTGTGGTTTTGGGAGAGTTTTTGAAATTGTTGGGAGGAAGGGTCTGATGTATATTAGAAAAATAATGGCCCGGGAATGTGATAATAGTCAGGTTTGGTACAATATTACGAGTTGAGAAACGTTTTTGAGTATAACGAGCGTGTCTCCTAACAATTAATTTTCCAATTAATTTTGCCGTATAAGTGTAACTATCGACCGATTGGAAATTGGTATAAAACCGACCATTACCCTAATTAAAGTTTCCCACACACAATTCGCCCTTAAAAATTGACAGAAATCTCCTATATCATATATAAATTGTTCATAAAACTCTCCAAATAAAACGTCTAAATAACAACAACAACCGCATTACAAGCCATAGTAACAATAAGAACAATCGTCGCTCCATCAACGTGATTACTGCAGTACTCGAGACCAAAGAGAGCACACGGCGACATTCTCTCACTTCGACGCTGATGCTCAAGAGTGAGAGACGGAGCGAGTGCATGCGGAGAGATTCGCGGCGGCTCTCTCTCGTTCGGGGTGGCTCGAGACCGTCAAAACAGGCAGCGCCGGGGGGGGGGGGGGGGGCAGACGAGAATCACGAGAGAGAGACGAAGGCCGAGAGAGGTATATAACGGGGGACGTGCTGCTCGCGCGAGAGTGAGAGAGAGAGATGGTTTCTATAGGAATTATATGATGGGAAGGGAAGCAATTATTGGGATGATGGATGGCCCCGGGGCGCCGCTACAGCGCTCCTAACCAAAGACTTAGTCTCTCTCTCTCTCCTCGCTTATTTTTTCACTTTCTCTATATCGTGCCGGCCGCTTTTTAGCGATGAGCGCTGTATAGTTGCACTGTAAAAGAGTACAGTCTGTAAAATTAATAGTCCGCGAGGGAGATTGCAGCGTGCGGAAAATAATGCGAGAGTAGCTCTCTATAATGGATATGCTGTATAGCGCGTGTGCAGCAAATACAACGCTTGTTATCGTTTTTTTCGTACGGGAAAGCGTAAACATTGACGTATATGGTGAATAATGTTGTTTACACGCTATATATTAGCTCCACGCGCGCATATTACACTCGGTAATGCA
Source organism: Torymus auratus (assembly GCA_900474315.1). Taxonomy (NCBI): domain Eukaryota; kingdom Metazoa; phylum Arthropoda; class Insecta; order Hymenoptera; family Torymidae; genus Torymus; species Torymus auratus. The sequence goes on from UXGD01000098.1 coordinate 43,066, forward strand.
CGCGGGCGTGTGATGAATAACGACGCGGAGAATAATAATAACAAATAAAATAACATTTCAGCCCGAAAAGATTCGCATGAGTCCCGTATACAGCACTCTGTTTACCCGCGCACTTTGCACCGTCTTCTTCCATCCGCTACACCGCGACCGGCTCTATACATACATGTATATACTACACGCCTCTGGGCGCGCTCTATACTCTCGCGTGTTTTTCTCATCTCTCTCTCTGTTTGGCTGGAGGACGTTGGCGTCTCGGCCGCGTCCGGCGCGGCGGCGATTTAGAGAGACGCGCCGAAAGAGGGAGAGAGAGAGAATCCGCGGGGCCTCGTTGCCCAAATCGCCGTTTCCGCTTAGGGACGACGCGACTGGTTAGGGCTGTTTCGCTATGTGAATATGTATACGTACGTGTGTGGAGAGAGAGAGGAGATTAAAGCGAGGTGATTAGGGTGGGGATTGAAGTGCGCGGTAAACAATGCAGAGCATTGTTTTTGTGGGATTTCGTGCGGGATTGAATCGTAAATAATATTTGGAGTGAATAATTGTTGTTGAATGTTATAAAGTGGTGGATATGAGTTTTATTAGAAAAATTACAAAAATAGTCTGGTGGATAAAATAATGTAAATAGAATAGTTGAACGAGTATATCTGGAAGTCAAAGACCTGTCCTCTGCTATACATTGTACTTATATAAATACATGAAATCCATATACTATTTTTGCCAACTTCAATGTTCTCTTGTTAAGTACTGCTTCATCAGTTCGTTAGCTTCAGAATTCGAAAAAAAAAACTAATTTAAATATTATAAATTATCACTTGTTCCATTTCGACTATAAACATACATTCTCCCATAAACTATTAAAGAAATACCAAGTCGGACTGTATGCCGCCGGTCTCACTCTCATCTCTCGCAAATCTCCTTCACCTCCCCTCCCCCATCTCTTCCGCGCAATAAACGAAATTAATTCACAAAGGCAATAAACCACGGCGCGCAAGCGGTCGAAGACAGAAGCGCATGTAAATGCGTAGGCGTGTTCCGAGAAGCGCAAAAGGGCCTCTCTCTTTCATTCTCGTCCGCGAAAGAAGAAATCGCGCGCGCTGGTCCCCTCCGATTCAAACGAGATCCTTTTTCTGGCCTCTTCTAAACAGCTATAACGCAGAAAGGAATATATGCTCGGCAAGGACGAGCTCTCTCTCTCGCGCGCGAGATAGGCGTATATTATATATATACGAAGGAGCGAAGAAGAGAAAAAGGTAGAGCAAGAAGCGGGGCGCCGATAAAAGAGAAGATCCGGCGATCTTCGCGCCGGGCCTCGCATACATGTAGTCGATGGCCCCGAAATTTTTCGAGGAAAGAGCAGCCGCGACGACGGAGGAGAGAGGCGAGGAGAGGATAGACCGAGGCCAAGGCCCCGAGAAGAAGAAGAAGAAGAGAGGAGAGAGCGGAAGGAATGAAAAGAAGAAGAAGAGGAAGCAGCAGCGGCCGATCAACGCCGAGAGATCTCGGCAGGAGGAGGAGGCGCAGCTCGCGCGCGCCGCGAACGTATGAAAACAAATTACGAGGCGGCGTCTGTTTGTTGTATGCGCGCTGCATCTTCTCTCCTCTCTCTCCCTCCCTTCTTCTTCTCTCTCGAGGTGCATACGGGTATGCCGAAGTAGAGCCCGAACGTGTGGTGCATTCCGCAGGCGCTCGCGCTGCTCCTTTTGCAGAGCGTCGGCCTCTCCGCCTCGCGCGCGCGCGCGAATTCCTCCGGGAGAGTTCGACGTCGACGATGATAATCGAATGATATTGGCGGGAGCAATTAAAGAGAGCGCCGTTGTTAATGCGCCTGGAATTTGCATGATTTAATTGATTGGGAGAAGTGAGGAGGGGCTGTATATGTGCGAGGTCGGTCGTCGGCTGCGCTCAAGGTAAAACTGGGCAATTTTTGGGGGTTCGATATGGTATACCTGACCTATCGCAATCGTCTTTAGTATTGAGAGGTATATTATATTGTCTCTTCTACCTACAACTTTTAACAATAAGTACTACGTTGTTTCATCGATTCTCGCGTTACAACCACCGTAATAAACAAACACTCGAGACAAACTTTCCGTTACTCACCGCGCAAAATTAAACTCTCTCGCTCCTTGATCTTTATTCGAACCGACTACTACTACTGCTGCTACTCTCTTCCAAATATATTGTCCTGGCGTATATATATTCCGCTGCTTCACTCTCCTCCTCTCCCGACACACACACGCGGGGACGCGCTCGGGGTACAAACAGGATCGCGGGATGTGCCGCGGCGGCGCAGGTATTTGTCGCTCCCACCATCGGCGTCCTCGATCGCGAAAAAAAAAACATCATTTGTTGTTTGGGGGTTTTGGTACCTTTCCGACGCTCTTTCTTTCTTTTTTTGGTAGAGTAGTGGAGGTTCTGTCTATGTTGGTATCGTGCGAGATCTACGCTGATTTAGTGATTTTGCAGTATAGGGCTGTGTGGCTTTGCGTCGGCGACGGTCGTTAAATTTGGGGAGAGGCGATGAGGATAATTCGGGGAGAGTTTGCTTTTAATTATTGAGGAGATGGAGATCTGAAGCTGTATAAGCAGTGGGTCAGGTTTTTTATTGTCAAGGAAAAGATTGTAATGTTTTAGACAAATCTTAAGTGTATTATAGATTGTACAAAAAGTTTCTAGGACAAACTTACGAAAATCGATCAGTTTTATCTACCCCAATTCCATATCAATATATACAAAATTAATCATATACATATATCAGCTAAAACTAATATTTCTGTTTTTCTGTTTGTTTCAGGTAAGCCACGCAAAGCATTCTTATCTGTATCATTGTCCCATAACCGTGAGTATATACGCACATTGGACCTCCAGCTTGATTGTATACGATGTGAATGAAGACGTAGTAAATTCCAGTTCGTTACGAAAACGTGAAAGGTGCGATAAGCGGCGCGATAATGCGCCCGCCTTGAATGCGGATAAACGCGGTTCATTGATGACCGAACAGAGGCTTTGTGTGAAAGTCATATATAACGATCGATAAATTGCCTGTGATAGTCTGTGTATTTCCCAACAGAGAAACAGCGTTGAAAAGCGTCGAAAACGAAGGATATAGAAAAATGGCGACTGATTGACGGATCGATTCGGGTTTCGATTATTTTTAGAAAGAGAAGATGAGGGACATTTCTCGCAGCGGGATTGAGGCCCCGCGGACGAACGGTATACGCCATTGCTACGCAGAAGTATGTGTTGTCCGTGTAAGCTCGAAGTATTCGCAGTAAACTACTTTTAAAAATCTTTAATTTGATAAAATTCCGAAATATAAACAAGCGAGTGATTTTTAATAATACAAGAGCACCCTTCACTTCACATTCAAGAAAATAATTCCCAAACACACAATGGCTCTCGCCCACACTATTCCATTCGGTCCGCAAAGCACCTTTTAAAAATCTCTCCATTTAAAACACCGATAACAACGAGAACAATATGCTTTTTAATCGTAATAATCGATACCTCCCTCCGACTCCACATAGACCAGCAGCCTCTCAACCTGTTGCGCAGCGCGCGGGCTTTCAATCACTCTCCCCCCATAAATCCGCGCTCACTCGCGATTCGAGCCAAACCCCGATCGAAATACACACAGGCGGCTATAATATCTCTCGCGGGCTTGAATTCCGGAACCCCAGTGACGAAAAGTTCCCAGCATCACGATGCGATCATTACGTAAGCGCCCCTCGACGACAACGACGGCGCCGATAAGACAATCGTGGCGCCTCCGAAAAAAAGCAATACGTATGCGCCGCGACGTAGTATATAAGTACACTATCGGTCCCCCCCATCGTGGCTATACAATATCCTCGCTATATATGTACGCGGCGAGGATCACAGAGAGGCGTCACACACAGTGTATATAGGAACGTGTCAGCTCGGTATGTGTGTCAAAGTGGCGCGCGCGCGTGCGCGACAAAACAACGGCGCTGACATTGCCTCGTTTTCTATCTCTCGAGCGCTTCCATTCTTTTTTTCCTCTCTCGTCGCGTTGGAATGCACCGCGAGAGGAGAGGCGCTGAACTTTTACATAATCGCGGCGCACGCACTGGCCTACTATAAGGCTGCTGGAGTGTGCTGACGTGCCCGTTATCAGCCGGAATTTCGGGCCGTTCTCGTTATTTCGCGTGGAGGAGGTGGAGTGAGAATGGAAAGGGGGTTAGAGAGGAGAGGGATGGGTTGGTAGTGTAATTGTAATGGTTTTTAATCTAGTTTTCGAGCTTGATGGTTTTTAAATTGAAAAATGTAGATATGAGAAAGGTAAAAATTGATATATCTGGGAGAGGTTGTGGGTGCAGCCCTTTTGAAGATATATATTTTAGTTTATATAAAATTAAACTTAAATTTTTTTATTGAAATTCGATGGCGAAAAAACACAATATTCCATTATATTGTATTTGTATATCATATCATTAATACAACTTCAAAAAGATTAAGATCCATTATTTTCATAATAAACTGCGAAAAGAAAATTTCAATGAAAATTTCATTCACAAAAGTATAACTTTCACATTCCTCGAAATGATTACTCGATAACTATGTACAATTCGAGCCCGCGTAACTAACTCAATAACCACATACACCACCACCTTCTCAAACAACCAACAGAACTGTCCTCAAATCTTCCAATTTCTCTCTCACCCAAAGAATGCACTGCTCAAACAGAAGAAAAAACGGGATTCCGTGTTCCAAATACCAACCAAAAAAAATCACTCCTCAAATAAAAAACGGGAGCACTAATAAAACCTACGTACACACGAGAGACGTGCGAGCAAAGAATTTCCCGGACACGATGATGATTGACGCATGCATATACACCGGCTGGAAAAGCCGCTTCTTCTCGGAATTCCTCGCGCATTCCACACACACTCTCTATTTGTTCTTTGCCTTCGATACCGCGTATACGGTTTCAAAATACAGCTAGGGCCACACCTGCCAGGCGCGCGCATTTGAATTTTTTTCGGCTAAATTGTCTCACGCGCGTGAGTTGTGGGAGGAGGAGATGGAGGTGTTGCGAAATGCTGCTCGCGAGGTTGTTTGCTTACGAGATGCTTGCACTCGATGGAGCGAGGAATGCGTAGGAGAATTCTCGTAAGTAGGCGGGTGACATAAGTGCGGCACGCCGCGCTCCTGCTGCTGTGGCGACTAGCCGGAATTCCTTACGGGAAGTGTGTGTATATCGCTTGTTTGTTAATCGCTTTTTTATTAGCGGAGATATAGGTGTGTGCATTAGAATACAATGATTTCAACGATTGCGCGGTGGCTTGAATCAGTATTATATACGCGAAACTGAGTGCATATCAATATATATTTCCTACGGATTATTTCAAGTTAATTTCGAGTGTACATCTAAATTAAAAGCGCATTAATAATTCAAACTAAGTGCAACTGGTAATAATTGAGCACACGTGCTTTAATACTAGCAGCAGCAGCAAGCGTTTAATGACATTTCGTCATTATCAATCTAACTAACGCAACAACACACCACTGCGCTCCTTAAAAAATAAAATTAATTTGTTTGCTTTCTATTCCTCCGCAACCTTCCCCGCGCGCGCGCGTGCACGCGAACTTGCGCCTTTTATGTAACTCTCTATCGACCTCCACTCCGTCGTCCCCAATAAAATAAATACGCAGCAGCAGCACTTATTTTTCTTCTAAATAAAGAAAATACTCAGCCGCTGCATCCTGCGCATATATAACCCTGTGTTTCAAAACGCAAGAGAGAGAGAAAATCATCATCGTCGTCGCGCAGAGTATAGGGAAAAACTAATCGTTGCGACACGGCGTATAAATAATCGCGCTCACGTGCGCGCACCTGTAGCGAAAAAGTTTCGCGATGCGAAAGGACGCGCAAGGCCTATACACACACATATACTCGGGTAAAAACGAGGAGGGGAAGGAGACGACGACGACTCTCCGATAGACATATTTTCCCGCGTGCATCTCATTTCGCGGCTGCTGCTACTCCGCCTGTGATGCTTTCGCAACGGTACATACGCGCGACACACGCTATGTTGCTCAACGTACGCGACGAGAAATCGCTTCGCGACGAGTTTATGCATCTTTGTCCTTAAATTCCTGCGAGTGAAATTTTAATCGTCGAAGTGTACGAGGCACTTGTCGTATACGCGAGGTTTCAAATAGAGGATTGTAATAGGTGAATTCTTGGGATCTTTTTTTAGCTTTCTCGAGGAATTTTCGTATTACACCTGAGCCGATTAGTCCTCGTTTAGTCATCAGTTTTATTTCTATACCGCGGAATTCCGTTTCTATTGTCGTGACACACTCCAATTAGCGGCTATACATAGTTTAGCTTCCCGCGTGCCATAAACGTGTTCGTTTAACTCTCTCTCTCTCTCTCTCTGCGTCTTGAGAAACAATATATTGATTGCTTATTAGAAGGAAAATGACACGGCATATGATTCACAGTCAATCACTGTGCGTCGACTGCAACCGTAACTTCACATTAATCATCCGAGTATGTATCAACCTATATATAGCGAACTGTGTGATTCTTAGTTAAAAATATTTAAATATTTAATAAAGTACGGATCCAACTTTAATAATAACGAAGCGTTATTTTGAACGTTACCATTCTCCATTCAACGTCATTCACCGTCAGAGTGGCAGAGTAATATAGTCAAAAAGAGAGCTTAAGAATTCACGAGTGAAAATTCTCACTTGGTCTAAAACGCTTCTCGCCTCTCCTTAGCCCTTCTCTCTCTCTCACTTTCTCTCTATTCCTTTTTTCCCGTTCCTCGCCATCTCACACCCTTGGCCGCCGCCTCTATTTCATTTCGCCGTTCTCTCTTTCTCATCGCGGCTGGCTTAGTAGACCCTCTCGCTCTTTCCGTCTCTCACCTATTGTCGACCACCCGCCGGCATAATGCATCTTAAACGGCGGCGCCTCAAAGATCGACGCCTCGCGGGGCCTTCCCCATCTTTCCCCTTTCTCCTCCTCTCTCTCGCCTCCTTCGAAATTCTTCAATATAAATTAGATTCCCGAACGAGGGAACGAACGCTGAGGGCCACAGCCGAGACAAGGACGCGAGGAGAGATATTTTGAAATTGAGAATGAGAGTGAGACGTGGATAGAGAGTAAGGGGAGAAGAATTTTCGGTGGAATTTTCGGTTCGCGGGTGCGGTGAATGGCGATGGTTGAGGTTTTGGTTCGAGCTTTTTTCTTTGGGGAAAATGGTGTCATTGTGAAGTGTACTCGAGAGGAAATTAAATTTAAGAGGGGGTTATTTGGAAAATATTGGTTTTATTTTTGGCAAAATATTTGAAAAGAAAGAATATGTATTTTTTGCGATAGTAAAAGCTGCTTTTTCACTATAAATATGTGACAATACCATCGTACGGAAAGAACCAACGAAAAAAAGCAACCAAAGTCATTACAATAGACATCGACTTTCGTATGCATTTATTTCTACAACCGAATATCGGAACCGAATATTTCTATCCCCCCTTCTTCCCCGTTCCGCCTTCATTTTGAATTTCGCCGCGCCATTTTGTTCGGCGTTCTCTTCTCGGTCTCTCCGCTGTCGACGCTTTCCGATTTCGCGAATTCCTTTCGGCCTGGAATTTCATTTTCCCTCTCGAGCTAGGCGTCAGCAGCAGTACCGTAAGCGCGATTATCTGGCGATTAAGGGGACGAAGTCGGATGTGGCCGGTTTTTCGGGAATTTCATTTTCTTTTATTTCATAAGCGCGTCGTGTCGAGTATTGTGTACGAGGATGCGTGAAATGTAAAAGACTGCTTGACGTACGTTGATTGTTCGTTGATGATGTCTTTTTCTGAGAATATCGTGTGTGTTAATTTTATTTTTATTGAAACCGTATTATTCAGGATATTACGTATAATATAGAAGTAAATAAGAAAGAAGGTTCTGGTCTAAATGTTTGTCATAAATTGCAAGCGGTAGTAACAGGCTGAATTACTTGAGTCTGATTACCACGGCCATGACATTTTCATTTACTTTAAGGAACTTTCATTACAAATAATTTTCCTGAATATAATTATTAAAACTGCATACGATCTCGATTATTACACTTAATTCCACGTATACATCCGCCAGTATAATACTCCGCAACGTATATTGCGTATATTGTCCTGAAAAATTACAAAAAAGATTACCTCAGATCGATATAGTAATCCAAAGTAATTTTTCATCCGCCTCTTCTCTCATACGCATATACTCCAATCTCCGTGATTACTCGAACCTGTCGTATTGTTCAAAACCGACGAGAACCTCATACACATCCGACCCTGCAAAAAAATGTCCCTTCTTACCCGCAATCAAAAAGCCTCTCGCTTGCGCGTACTGAGATTGATTACGGATCGTTAAAGCGTCTGACGCACACGCGCAATTACGCGTAACGGCGCCTCCTTGGCGTCATCGTCGTATATATTATTCCTCGAAAAACTGCGACTCGATTACATGCTAATTTTCAATCGAAAATTAGGAGCCGCGCGGCATCCTTTTTCCGCACCTGTGAGAGCATAAAAGCGCCGGTGCACACGCGTATACACCTTTTATTTGACGTGCGCGAGTCTCGTTTTCGTGATTACGGTCGGGGAAGAAAGTTTTTACCGTGCGTGCGTTTTTTTGACGAAGGTAGAGGTGAAATGCAGGTTCGCTGGGGCTCAGGAATTCTGGGAATGAGGGGGCGATTGGTGCTGCGAAGATTAAATGCTTGATATTAAAAGTATATTCTTTTTATTGGCTGCAGGTTGTTAAGAGGAATGAAGCTTGCAAGCATTACAAATGCTAGAACTTTATTTAAATTTAACGGAGCTTTTGGGATGATTATATAGCTATACTAAATTTAATAATTAAGATTGATAAATATCACTTCAATTTTTACACGACTGATTTTCCCAAATCCTCTCAATGAACCCACTGCACCTCTGTTATCACACCCGATCCCGAAAACACGACCAAAACACGCGCGTTACAACGAACGCACTCGTCGTCTCTCCTATATCTCCTTCTCTCTCGAAAAGCCCGTGGAGAGGCGCCATCATCGCGCAAGCTTGGAATTTCGGGCGTGGGGGGAGGGGACGACGAAGCCGGGCGGCGGCAGTGGCGAGAGAAAAAAATGCGCGCGTTCGTATAATAAGCCAATCGCGCGGCGCCGAGAGAGAGAGAGAAAGAGAGATCTTTGCTGCTCGTTTTGCCACCGCGCCACTGCTGCTATACAGTGTGTCTCGTTATCTCCCTGTATCTCTCACTTACTCTTTCATCTTCGCGGGCTGCTGCTCTCTTCGCGCGCTAAGGGGAGAATTCGCCGGACGCGGGCGTCTTAATTCCTGCGTTTATGCGAAATCCCCCCGTTAACGATGGAATTGTATGCTTAATTATTTTAGTTAAAATGTAGATGTATATAAGTGGATAAAGAATATTCGAGGTTTGGCTGATATATATTAATTAGTTTGGCATTAATTATGAATGAGTGTAGCATTTTTGTGATAAGTGGATAAAGCAAAAATTTTATTTACGCGAAAATGAGTGTCATTGTAAATTTTACATTATTTCATTATACTTTGCATCGTTTTGGATATTTTTCGCTTTTACAGCTCATTCTTTCCGCATTTACTCGTTATGACGCTGAAGTGATTATTGTGAAAATGCACGCAACACGTTTTATTCGCGCTGTATGGGATTTATATTATTCAAAATACTGTTGTTCTCTCGTGAATAATTTATAGTTTATTATATACGCGTACGGAATATTTATAAAATAATTAATTATGTTTTAACAATATACGGGCGGTATTATTCTACTAAAAATATTTTAAAACTTACTCTGAACATATTTTATTTAAATCATATTAATTAATTAAAGTAAAACACGGAAGTTTATGAATACAAAAATTATCTTAAAATAACCTTTCGTAATTTCGAAAAATATTTAATATCCAAGTATATTTTTTACAAAATTTATTTGATCAATAATCATTTTAATATTATAAACATAAATATAGCTGGTATATACGAAAAAGTAAAATTGAAAAATTTAGCATTATACAACCACAGCAGCGCGCATTAATTAACCCAGAAAATTCTCTCTCCCACCGCAGACGTTACATAACCTCAATCTTGTAACCTCGCAAAGCCAGATAACCCGAAATATCTACATTCCCCACGTCAGCAGAGCCGCCGCCGCCGCCGCTCGCGCTTCAAAAGTCAGAAGCGCAGCAGCAGCAGCACCGTGAATCATGAATGAAAATTCCTCCAACCCTTTTCCTTTTAATCTCTCCTCCACCACTACTACTACTACTACTACTACTACCGTCACTCGTTCTCTCATAACTGCGCTCTCGTCGCTTGATATCGCTTCCATCCATCAGTCCGCGTAGGAAGAGATCACGAGAGAAGGAGAAGCGAGAAAGCGGCTTGGCGGGGAGTGCGCACGCACACATATACGAACAGAGAGAGAGAGAGGCGCAGAGAGAGAAGCCCACACGAGTCTGGCCGGATACTCGAACTTCCGGTCCCACACATGGCCAACATAATATCCTCTCTCTTCCTCTCTCTCTCGCTCTTCCCGAGCGCTCGGCGTGTATGTATAAGTACGCTTCTTCGCGAGAGAGAGAGAGCTTTCTCTTTCTTCTCGCGCATCGCCGCCGCTTTTTTCTGGCCCGCCGCGCCAGTGGACTTCTGAACTCGCAATTTGTCGGGTTAAACGGGCCGATTGTTTCTGGCTGGAGCGGGTGATGTTATGGAAATATGGCGCGACGATCGAATAATGTTTGATGTTGCGATATATTTATTGAATTCGGGTTGTAACCGTGACTAGCGGGTTTGAGTAAAATTTACGTATGTATTAATGTTGTAATGTGATGTAATAAAATTCGCGATATAATTTTTTTTGTTTTTTTAATATATAGGAGAATGTAATTTCGGTGTGACTCGTACACTACGTGATATTTTTGTCACGACCGTATGTATATCTTGCTTCCGAACACGGGCTTCCGGAGGCTTTTATCTTCTGTGTGTACTTTGCTGACTTCTTTTTTTTTTAATCGGCACGTTTTTATATCGCAGTCGCGAGCGAATATGTTATAAATAAGTTTAATCAATCGGCTCCGCAACTGTATATACTTTCGAAGTTATACATTTGTAAATTACAATGTTTTTTTCTCGTAAAAGCTAATAGATCTTATGTTAATATACAGGCATATAATAATAAGCAGTGAATCTATTTTTTATATTTTATATTAACATCTAGTAAAATACAAAATTTTTTGTCGCTTATTTTCGTCTTATAAAACGTTCTCTTCACACATCTTCAAAAAGTAACGCTCGAGTGACTTCTGAATTAAAATATACCGCGCCGCGGCACGTACACACGCACGCAGCAGATCAAAACGTCTGTCTCTCCCTCTCCCCTCGCGCAGAGCGCCGCGTAGAAAGAACGTAATATATTACAAAAGCCGCCTAAAAATAATGGATAAAAACAGTTAACTAAAAATAACATTAGATAAATAAGGAGGAAAAAGATTCATTTACCAGCTGCGCTTCTCTCTTTGTATATTTCGTCAGTCTTCCCTCTCTCCTTCGTTCTCTCAGTGTCTCTACTATAGCGCTCGCGACACCGCATTTCGACGGGATAAGCGTTATCGTTTCGCCGCGTTCTGATAAGCCGTGTGTCTTTCGTTTATTCACTGCCTCCCTCCCCCCTCCTTCTCTCAACTCTTCGCATATACGAATCTCGAAAAATATATGTGCGCGATCGCGAGAACGGATTTAAAAGGCGCGAGTCGTCGACTTTTTCTTCTCCTCCAACGTCGTCGTCGTCCGTCTTCAATGAACGCTATTTCTGCCGGCGCGGTAATTATGTGCATTTATTTTTAAGTAGGATATTTTTAAACGCAGATAGCGCTCGTACGGTCGCTCGCATGCTATATAGCGCGAGGCACTATAAGTATACGCATCAGGCGGCAAACAAAAAATAAAAAATTCGACGGAACGTTCTCGTAAACAAATCGATCAATCTCCCGTATATATACCGCTCCTATTCGTCGCGTATATACAAAAAGCGCCGGCTAATAACCGCTGCGCTAAAAGGTCGCCCATCTCGCGGCGCGTATACGAGGAGGAGGGCGTGAATCATTCTCACACTCGCTCATACTATACGGGAGCGTCAGCAGTGTGACTTTTTCTCTAGCGCTCCGGCGATTGTGTGTATACCGCGCGGATTATTCGGCATTTAACGATGCGTCGCTACTACAGCCGCCGCCAATAAAAATAGATACACGCGATCGCTGCATGAACGTCGAGTACGCGCCTGCGCACAAGAACGTATGTGTGTGTGTACGAGAGAAAGAACGAGGTCCAATGGCAGCGACAGCCGTGAGCCGATAGAGCCCGACGTCGACTTTGACTTCGCATCGGCGACTTCCGGTCGTCCATTGACCCCGTGACGAACCTCCCTTCGCTCTCTCACTCTCTCCCTCCTTATTCTGGCTCTCGCTCGTTCTCTCTTGCCTACTCTTCTTCGTCTTCTTCATATCCTTTCTCTCGCTAACTTTTTTGTTTTGTTCCTCGCGATTCTCATTTTTTTTTCTTCTGCATGCTGCTTAATTTTTGTTTTCATCGCTAAATTAACTATATAACATTCGATAATGGTAAAACTATATATATATGTAAACCGAAACGCTGTGGTTATTGGTGTATTCGTGACTTTAAAAAATGTGCAGAGTAGCTTATAGTCGCGAAACGACTGAACGTTTGCGTCCATGACCTTACGCCATCTGTTGGTCAGTGTTCGCGCGCGCCACGGCGAAACTTTAGTTTCGAGCTGATGAAATCATCGACGAATTTCTGTACATGATGATGATCCGCTGTCTTTAAGTGGCTAACAGCAACCACATGTTCTATCGACCGGAATAGATGATTATGAATAACAGTGTGCGTGCGTAGTCTAGATATTTCATCACTCATATAGAATATTAACCATTTTTAAAGCACATTTTTATTATTATATCTTATAACAAAATAATCTTGAATTGATAAACCAAACTTCTATTAATGGTGGAACCATCCAATTGAAAATTCGATGCGATAAGGTCATTAACATAGAAGCTGACGAGATATATAGCGGAGACGTGGGATTATTGAAGAGACTGAAAAGAAGGAAGTCAGTCGAGCCTCTCTTTCTCTCGGGCTCTGCTGCTTTAAGGCGATCCACTTTTAGACAGCCAGCCCTCAATGAGGTTGTACACCCGCGTGCGCATGTCTACGTCGCTCTTCCCTCTCTATCTCTCTCTTTCCCTTTCGGATGCCGGTACATACAAGGCTTGGCTGGCGCCGCCTCGCTCTCTATCCCTTAGGGAGCCGACGTTCTATCGAACAATTGGGCCACGTCGCGCGGAGTATTTTATATACATAGATTATCATATGAATATTATTTGTATAATTTACATTCGCATAAAAAAATACTATAACCATCGTTATTTAAACTTTCGTTGAAACAATTACCGCGTGCCACTTCTTCTTCTTCCTTTTTTTCTCTCTAAAAATAAGCGCAAACGAGAGCTGCAGCGATGCGTCGGTCGTAGGCGCGCATATCCTGCCAGCGCGTGTAGTAACTTCATGAATGCGCGCTCACGCCGCCTCCGCACGTAGTATACGCGTGTGTATGTGCAAACGCAGTGAATGGGAGAGTCAGTGCGGTATATACGAACCCGGAAAAGAAACTTGCGGCGCACGTTTTTTTAAAAAATTCAGAGACGGAGTATTTAATTCTGCGAAAGTTTTTTTTTTAAATTATTCGCAGATGCAATTACGCGAGCGGTAACAGAATGTATGTGCATGCCTTTAGGAACTTAGTATGTGCAATGACTGTGTGTGTACTACTTTCTTATGAAAAATTTGCGTTGGCGGAGGTACGAGTGTGGTTATGGAAATGGGGTGGCCCTTCGAGATAAAAGTTATACCTAGTTTTATTATTTTTCTGCGCGGAAGAATAGCTCAGTGCGGTTAATATGTATAGCCGTGACCTCAAAAGCTTCATGGCTTTCATAAAAAATAGCATAACCATTATTATTTTTAGTTCTACTAAATTTATCTGCATTTTTGTATACCTATAATAAATAAAGTATATTGCACGAAGAAAAGATATAAACAAAATTTAATTCAAGTTTTTCAATACACTTTCGAAATACACTCTTTTCTTTTTCATTACCATTAATTTGAATAAATAAACCAGTTATATTCATGTAAAAATGTTCTTTCTGTTTCAGGTAAGCATTGCTCTCTCGGTACACAAAAATGTTTAATCACTCGAATCCTGTTAATTAAAGTAAGTCGCAAGATTTTTCGAATTAAAAATTTCTCAAAGCCAAACCTCTCTCTTTAAATCTCAACCCGACTCTCTTCGCACAATACAAAAGCAGCAAAGGCATTTCATTTCCTGCGCACTTGTAATTTCAAACAACTACAACCTCTCACTGGAAGCTATATACTTCTCGCGCGCGCTGTGTAACTGGTCTTGTGTCATTGGCGCGAGCTCGCGCTTTGGCCTGCGCTGGAAGCTCGTGGGAGTGCGTCATAGATGGGAAAGATACGGGCTCGACGCGAGGGAGAGAGAGACTTTATCCGCGTATAAGGCGCCGGATGCGAGAACGACTTTTTGCAAAAGTACCGCGAAACACGCTCTCAAGCGCGTATACGTGAGCTGTGGCCGTACGTTTTATGTATGTGTGTGTGTGTAAGAAGAAGGCAAGGCCGATGAAATTCGTATGTGGAGGAGGCCGGGATAAGGTGTTAAAAAGGAAATTAATCGTTTAGTAGGTGTGTGCGCGCGCGGTGGATTGATGATGATGGGTGAATTTAGGTAGAGAGAAGAGGGAAATGGGAGTGGAGGGGTATGGTATGCGCGCCAAATGCCGGGAAGATCTTTTGAAAAATTTTTAAATCGAAATTTTATTTTATTCGTACTTTATCAAAGAATAAAATGGTTACGATTCGAGCATAAATTTAAATTTTACGTGCGCACTCGATGCAAGAAACTACTGTTTCTGTATATAATCCACGAAAGCCGTTTCGCGAAATTCACATAACCTAAAACGTGTGTTTGTGTGTATGTTTAATTCAATCTTCACGTCACAGTATGACCTTTAAACCCGGCAAACACTGTCCGACTCTCCCGTGGACTTTACGCATTCCTCTCTTCCGAACGATTTAAAAACTTAATGTCCGGCGATGCATTAATATTTCCGAGACTCTTGCACACACGCGCATAGCCATTCAAGTAAAACCCGACGACCATAAATTCCTCTCCCCGCGCTCTTGGCTTTTAACGAAACGCCGCTCACTCGCGTGTATATATATATACACGCACACTACTACTCCGACTTCCGTTTCTCAAGAGTCTCGGCTATACGCTCGCGCGCGCATATACTTAAGCTCCTCGGCGCGAAACGACGCTCTCTGTGGGCGAGCGTTGCAACGATCGTTGCGCTGCACACACACACACGTGTGCATACCTGAATAAATATTTTCGATGCTGGTTTTTTAAATTTTTGACGCGCATGCGTTTTGCAGCAAAAGGGTAAAAGTCTACGTGCTCGGTCGGAGTTTTAAGTGGGGCTCGGTCGTCGTCGTCTCGCGAAGTTGTTGCTGCTGCCGGCAAATGTTGTTTTTCTCTGCGGGTTAAAAGGTGGCGAAGCGTTATTTACGACTTTGTAATAAATAAATTGTCTTTTTTTAGAATTAATTGTCCATGGGTAGGGTTCAACTGACGTTTAAGAGGTTTAAATTCATTTTCAGTAAACGGCGAAGACCCCGAGACCTTACCTATATACTTGCTCCTAGCGTACAAACGTTCGGAATTTAAAATTTCAATATTGAGTAAAGGATAAGAAAAGTCATGGGATTAATCATACTTCTCGGAATTGCAAACCCGTGGTGCGAAAATTAGAACTGTAACAGCCGCGCGCGTCTGATCCCCCCTGGACCTGCCGCAACGAACAGAAAAAATCCGGACAATCCCCATCGGAGCCTCCTGACTCATCGTCATCCGGCGATTTGTCAGCGATGTTACAAAAATAGCGAGCAGTCGTCGCGTCGAGAGCACATATAGCTCCATATTTTCCGAGCTTACTCTTTTATAGGCACGATTATGGCCGCTCATTACGCACGCCGACGTCATCATCTCGCAATGACTCGGGTCTCAGTCTGCAGTCCTGTTAAGTTCATTTTTATTTAAAGTAGTCAGTGTCGTTCGACTTTAGTGGCGTTTAAAACACGCCGATAAAGAGATTCGTAAATATTTCAGTGTTATTTTGTTAGGTTGCATATAGTTTTAAATATTAAATGCAGATATATGGGAGTTGAGTTATGGTTTGAGATGGTTAAGTCGTAACGTGACTGGAAATATGTGAACATGAAAGCATTTAGAGGTACATACTGTACCGCTAGATGTAACGTTTTCTTTCCCACAATCGTTCTCCGCAATGTCCTTATCATACCAATTCATGCGCATCGTTTATAATGTTTTGTAATCTACTCAATATCCATTATTCAAATATTTCAATACATTTCAGTACAATAAGATTGTTAAAAACACTTCAACATTCGTGAGAAAAGAGTAAACACATTAGCAATTAAACAATTCGCAAAAAAGTTATATAATTTTTCAGCCACCGAGAAAAAGACTATAGATGCCCTACTCAATCAAAATCTCATCATCTCATCACTCTATAAAAAACAAAACTCAAACCACCCCCCTCCTACCCTCGACTCACTCACTCACTCACCGGACATACTCCGGTCCCGCAATGATAATTACACTCACGCAAGCCACCGCCGCCACGGCAGCTCATTGACATTTTTCCCCCACTCCCCGTATACGCTGCACCGGCTCTCCTCCTCCTCCGCTCGCGTCGTCTTGGCGGTCCATTCACCACTCGGCGCTCTCGCTATATTTGTGCATTCCAGCGCGCAGCGCTGTGTTTGCGCTATGAGAGAGGGAGAGAGGTTTTTAAGGTTGCGATGGAAGGATGTCGGGTTTGTGAATGGATTTCGTGCGGGATTATGAGAGTAGATTATGGTTTGGATTTAGATTTGTTGTGCAATGTTTAAGTAGATTCAAATATTTATAAGTTATTTATAAAATAGTAATATTTGAAGTCTTAAGAGATACTATTTAAAGTAATAATAAGCTGTATATGTTGAATAATTGTTTCTTTCAATTCTGTTAAAATAATTATAAATAAAATTCATATATAGGGATTATTTAAATTACTCGTGTATAAACGTACAATTTCTAACCGAATAGTGCAAGTTTGTTTGTGAGCTAGATTAAAGAACGTTAAGTAAGTTCTTTTTTTTCCGACCGGAAACACAACTGTATCAGCTTTTATCTAATCGTCTTGAGATTTCGAGAGGATGTACACATATAACACGAAAATAAATATTGTATCTTGAAATTCTTTTGGCATCATAAAAATATAGTGTAATGGCTTAGAATTGCACTATTCTTGTAACACTCTCAAATCTATTCCATTCAGTTTATCGTTACAAAAAAATTCTCACATAAAAATTAATAAAATTCAATGATTATATAAAAATTCTAAATATCATGGCAGACACCTGGACATTATATATACTATTCCACCCGTGCGCGTAAGCTCAAAGAAAGCGTATATACGCGCGGCCGAAAAAAAGGGAGCAACGCGCGCTTGCCGAGCGAGAGGAAGCGCGCGCGTTCGCGCCGGGAAGAAAGAAGGAAGGAGCGAGCTATATACCGACGGCAGCGGGAGGGGAGAGAGAGAGAGAAGAGGAATTTCCTGTTGTGAGCATCTCGACGCGCGCGTTCGGGTGCATCTGCCGGCGTGCGCGGCGGGTTCTTAACCCCTTGGCCTCTTGCTCTATCTGTCTCCTCCTCCTTCGTCTCTTCTCTCCCTGGCTTTTTCTCTTTACTCACACACATACACATACACACGTGCACAGAGAAAGACGCGTATTATACGCTGGCTTTTTTCGGGGCGCGCCGGCGCGTCTCTTTAATTCACTGACCGATCTCAATATTTATATTCATGAACGTGTAACGTTTTGCGTCTGGCGCGGGAATATAAGCCTGTGTGTGCCCCGCCGTGTTCTCCTGCTTCTATATTCTTCTTCATCTTCTATATATTATACCTACTGCGCGAGGAATTTTGCACAGTGAGTTTTATACGTCGATGCTGCAGTTAACATACGGATGTTTCTCTCTCTTGTTTCGGGCTCGAGATATTTGCGGTGCGCTTGGTAGTTTTCCTCTCTGGGCATTGCCCTTTTTCTTCACTCGTTGAGGTTATTTCTGGTATGTATTAATGAGGGGAATAATTAGTGGAGCGAGGGGGAGCTCGCGCGCTAACGCTGCTTTATTCCGATATAAAAATAACACACACGCGTGCGTGTGTTTTGAGATTTTAGATGTAAGATGCCAAGAATAAGTTGAATTATAATATTTTTCGAATAAAAATTTCGCTTCCCAGAACTGGATTACATTCGCGCATTTAATATATGTAAATCGTGGTTCCAAACGCATTTGGTTCCCGTTTTTCTTGCACGTGGATTTAAATTAAACGTATTATACAAAAACAGTGCGTATATAGATCAGTTGATTAAAAATCATATCTAAAAATACATTATCCTTAAAATAAACTAAACCTACTTCTACAATATTTTCGCGATCACCATAAACCTTCCGAACTCATTCTTCGAACAATCCTCCCAATATCGCACCCACGCGCGTCTCTTTTCGAACCATCTCTCCTCCTCGTCTCCCTTTTCCCCGACATCTCGGCGCGACGGGCTAAAAAACAGCGCCGGTGGTCGCATTCCGGCAAGTGTCGCATTCCACGCGCCCGGCGCCCCGATATTTCAGATATCATTTGCTGTCCTCCCCTCTTTTTCTCTATACGCTTTTCCACATGTGTACACACACGTGCACGTGTATAACTGTACATCGCGGGAAATGCCAGAGTTCCCGGGAAAAACATAAACATAGCGAGAGAAGGGCCGGGAATTCCAGGGCAAGCGCGTGTGTAGCAGTAGCGACTGATTAATTTTGGGATTTGATGAATCGGGGGCGATTGTGAAATCCCGGGCTGCTCTTTTGTTGACGGATGGCTGTGAGCACACCGGCTGTTTGAAATACCAAGCATAGTTCTCGTGTGTCTTATTAGAATGATATCGTCGTTGGAAATGTGTGAGCAATTGGTCACCTTTAATAAGAGGAATTTCAAAAGTGTATTTTTTCAGAAGAATTGTGTGGTTTTTTTTTGTAGAGAGGTTTCGCGAACACCCTGTATAGATAGAAGCGAAGGCCGAGAGACCGTTATGAATGCGCTTGCTTGCTGGTTGGCGAGACAAGTGTGCGTAGTACTACACTCGACGTACCTAATGCGCGATTGGTTGTGCCGTCGTTCCTCGTATACCTGTCCCTCTTATCGAAATTCGTATACGCGTATGTTATGTACCTACGTGCAATCGTTTTTTTTTTCTTTTTTTGTATATACCCGCTGCTTCGCGATGTTTGCATTGGTTCATTGATACCGATAAGCGCCTGTATATCGTCGCGAAATTTTTGCAATAGATTTTGTTTTTCGAGGATTAGCAGTCGATGGAGAGGACGAGAATGAAAAAAAGGAGAGCCAAGATTTTGCAATAAAGTGAATCTATAATCTATATAAGGCTGCGACGATAAAACTTTTATTAGGCTTTGCAAATATTATATAGCTCGCTGCGGATTTTATGGGAGAATTCTGTACGATATGATATAGCGTATAGATTTACTGCGGGATCTTTCTTATAGTCCTATGTATAAAAGTGTATTAAATAGGGAAAATTAAAAACTTTTTTTCTTTACATCGAAGCGTAAATTATATTTATATAAGGGAATATGACGATCGGTGCGGCTTGAAAAATATATTTTCTTATATAGCCACGGTTATAGTGCATGTTGTGAAAGCATAATAGTGTGGCACATCGGTAGGCGTAATTTCACTCTCTTAGAAAGTCGGGAAAACAGGTGGGGTCTATCAATAGCCATAGCACGCGTGCGTATACTTCAACTTCGTGACGTCACACGCGTCAAGTTGGACCAGATTCATGAATGGATTATTATAATAACGCGAATCGTATAAGCGTGAGACAGAAACTTTCCGAACTATCGACCGTGATGATGTTCAGCGTTGAAATTTCGCTTTATTCGCTCACGTTACTATAATGTAACGTACGTACGTTTCAGTTAATCCGTGTTTCATGAATGAATCACATTTTCTCAATAAAGTCTGCACGTCGTCATTCGACGAAAATGACGCTGTCAGTTGTTTTTATGAATCCTTTTGCATAAATCAATCGTATTATAGTTTCTTCGAATCAAGATTTTTCGACGGTGAATAATACATTCGCGCGTGTGTGTGTATATATGTACGATAATACAACATTCGCATACACTTGATACTAAGCATACATCTGCAAAACTTGAACAAATATTCCCAGCAACAGAGCATAAAAAGTAATCATATCATTTAATTTTTCCTAAACTCCCATACTCCCAAGTAAAGATAGAACCCCTTTATACAGGCGAACTCGTCCACGGCGTTCGCGCACCTGAGGATAAAAAAATCATGCACCATAAAGCTGAAAAAAACCGTTAAAAAGTATAGCAGAGGGGAGCTCGCGGCGGCGCAGCGCTCGCTTATACGTGTATACGGCCGAGCTTCAATTCCTCGCGCATTCCTTCACGCTGTCTTGGCGCTTTATAAGGTTAGGTGCGCCACGCGCTCACGAGCATTGGCGTAATGCTCTCGTGTATACCGCCGCCGCCGCCGCAAGAGAGCACGATCAAGGATAATGTTGCCGAACTGCCGATGTAAATCACGCTTGACGAGCCCTTCCTTACTTTGCCCGGCTGTTTTTTTCAGGAGAGAGATGCGTGCCTTGAGTTGAGATTGTTGCAGCGCGCGAGGACGTTTTTGTGGGTTGTATGTATGGGTGGAATATTGGGGTTCCTGGAATTTGGATTGACGTGGGTTGACGATTTTCTCACGATGGTTTTAGTGGTTTGTTAATGTTCTGTCGTGTACTTATTCAAAAGAACATGTTGGGGGAGATCTGTTTAAGAAATCAAAAAGTTTGTATTCTAGTTTTTTTTTAATTTTCGGATAACTGGATGCAAGACAAAACTAGACGTTGTCCGATACTGTTGATTAAATTTATAATATTCGAGATGGAAATTAAATAATTCATTTTTCATTTCATCAACACTGAATGAAGCTTGAATTTCACTGATATTGCAGGGTAATTGCTCCATTAACTACAATTTTAGTAACTGACTTTAACCAAACTTTGTCCAGTAGGAACCAGGTTTCAATAACTAAAATTATAATACGTTGTACAAAAACTCTTCTCATGCGTGCATCCAGGAAATAGTGCATTCGGAATCTTATCTGCGTCAGCTTTGCTCATACTTTTTTCTAACCCTAATGTGAATCACATCTTATATCTCACTTAGTCACACTTAAAAAAAGTCATATACAAACACAAAGTTCAAACTATCTCACACCCAACACCATCATTAACCTAGCATTAAACATCGCGCATATATAATACAGATCCTTTCCTATATACACCGATCCACGTACAGCCATACACACATCCATATACACAGCGACTGTGCGCGCACTTTCTTCATTCCACGGCCGCTGGACAAGCGAGAGATTCCAGCGGCAGCGAGCGAGCAGCAGCACGCCACTGACCTTAATAACTCAAACGGGCGCGTTCCTCGCGTACTTCGCGGATGACGATCGACAAGGCCTCTCTCTCTCTCTCCGCCTGCATATCAATCGTACGTACATATACGTACACACACATACACTCATGTCTCGCGAGTACGTCATTTTCTATCTCGGCGTTTTTTTACGCCCCGCGCCTGTTTACCGGAATGTCTCGGCTGCAGCGCGCCAGCGGTTATCGCGCTCGCTCGCCTCGGCGGATGTATTTTTATGAATGGAGAGCGCGCGAGTACGCGAGACGGCGGTTCATTGAGGCGCGGCGAATTCTAGAACTCTGCGATGCTGCGTTTTTTTCGAATTCGACGGAAAGACGTCGTGGAAGATTAAAAAAAAAAAAAAAGAAAAAAAAAGATGAAAAATGACGGTGGTGTAAATAATGTGCCGGGTTATCGCGCGGTTTTATATACATATATATAATTCAATTTGACTGCGCGCGTTAATGATGATACATTCGCGCGTTATCTCTCGTGTGTATAAGTATATGAGTTTTTCAATAAAAGGATTTCCTAATAGGAAGCTATTTATTTTGACCTCCCCTCTTTTTATCTGTTGCTCGCCAGTAGACGTAGTTTTCCCTTATACGCAGCCGTCTGATGTTATATATTTTTCCACTTTTCGTTGACCCTGTCAACAACAGGGCGATTCCACGAAATTTTTCGTGGATCGCCATCACCCGCATTTTCTCTCACGAAACACGCACGACGCGCGTATCTTATACCAACTTGTCGCGCCTTATCTCTCTCGGCGCCTCTCTTGCCTTATTCTGCCATAACTATATACGTGTGTCTCTCTCCTCTTCTTTCTCGGATTCCTATACACGCTGCTTTCTTCCTCGTCTTCTGCGCTTATCGTGTGCTGCTCGCGCATTCTTCTGATTTTTTTTAGCGTTTTGTGTGTACAACCGTGTCTCGAATTCCTATAATTTTCGTTTTTCTTGAGAAACGCCTGGCTAATGTTCTTGTTCTAGGAACAGATTACTTATCATCGTGCTTAATGTTACCAAGATATATGATTATTTCAAATAGCTCGATTAACGTCTTTTCAATAATTCACCTGAATCGCACTTTTAACAATAATTGCGTTAACGATTCGATATTTTTCATAAAATAAGATTCGCCGTAAAGAAATGACATTCAACCAACCAGTTCTTACCAAACGCAAAAGCCTAATTCACAAAGGTAAATGAAAAAGCATTCATAGCGCATCACAACGTCGCACCGAGAAATCGAATAATAACTTCGAAAGAGAGCGAACTACCTCGTAAGCTCCTTATATACCGTCGAGCCGTAGCAGCACATCCTCATAATTCGTGCAATGCAACAAGTGCTTTCCGAGAATTTTTCCATCCGCGTATATATATCTCTCCGCGGATCTCGTTATCTCCCCCTTCCCCCTCTCGCCAGCCACGACTCGTCGTATTCTCGCTCTCTCTTTCTACCCTTTCGCGCGATAACGATACACCTCCGCAGGACTGTGGGACTTGAGTGTGCGAACGACCGAATGATGTTTCGTGTGTACGGCCTTTTTGCTCGCCTTGACTTTTCTCACGTCGCGATATTCTCCGGGTTTACGAGAGAGTTTAACGTGTATAATAGCTCTTATTAAGAAAATTGTTTGCCTTTTCAATCGTGTATTAACTATTTTATCCTTTTCCGTCTGTTTCAGGTAAGCTTTCATTAACATTAGCGAATCTCAATCAGAGTCGATGCACGTAAGTACGACTACGTGTGTACATTTCGAACTTTGAATTTTGAAATTTGTTCGTTTCGTAAGCCCAACTTTGCAACGATTCAATTCCCACTGTGTGGATAATAATACTATAATAACTTAAAATTACAAGCCAGGGGTAAACCGGTTGTTACAAAATATGAATTTCAAATTGACTTTTCCACATAATCGTATACCTTTACGCACGGATATTTCGCAAAAACAAAATCATTCCCCTCTCAATTTTCCAAAAAAAAAAAAAAAAAAAATATCGAACTCGGCGATCACTACCCCGCAGGTGATCGCGCAGCGGCCGCACCTCGGCCTGACCCCGAAATAAACCTCGGGCTGGCAATCGTATCAAACCGAAGCAATACAACCTACTCCTGCACAATCTTAATCGAGAACGCGGCCGCGCCACAAGGGGATGGCGCAACCTATACCTCGACGTAGGCCGATACTTACCCACACACACATACACAGCACAGTATATAAAACGAGCGGTGATTCCGCCCGGGCAATATTTAATTTCCGGTTTCCTGCGTGGAAACGTTCACCTCAAAGGCGGCGCGGCGGCGCTGCCCACGAGACGCTATATAGCTACCTCGACCCCGTTTATATTTCTCGCCTGCCTCTTGCTACATCGAGCGTCTTTGTGCACGTATACGTAGGAGTCGTATGTGTGTAAGGAGCAGTCGGCCGGCGCGTTTTCTGCCCCTTTTCCCGCTCGTTTTGCGCCGCTTTACCCCGCGGGCTTTAATTTTAGTTGCGAGCGTCGCGGGTATTTCGAGTAAGAGAGAGCGCATTTGATTTCGTAAGTGTTACGCGCACGAGCGCAACGAGAGCATATATACGGCTCTCCGCGTTGTTTTATCCTCTCCGGACATTTATTATTTCCGCTTTCGTGGACTGAGGCTTTGAGCGCAGTAGGCGGCGAGCGGTATGCGCCCGAGGAATTCCAGTTGCATATAGGGTGACTATACGACGGCCGTTGACTTTTCGAAATGTAAACCTGAGGATGGGATAATGAATTTTTTCTGTAAAAAAGTTAGAAATTTCGATATTCTGTTGTAGAGAGGGATGAAAGTCCGTTGTCAACTGGCCAGCTGGCTATCGATAAACGTCCAACTTCGCGGGTACCACGATGATATACATCAACTTCGGCCGCTCTCTCTCTCTCTCGCCGTCCATCGCACTTCCTTCCTCGCCGTATACTCCTTCCGGTCCTCCCGGCCCCGCGCTCGTATATAATCTATTCCGACCCGAGGCGACGACTCCGTCCGCACAGTCGTTATTCTAAGGAGCATACAAGTTTTTTCAATTTAATTCGTAAAAATCTTTCAACGCTTCGATATGCAATTATTTCGCGAGCGATTAAAACAGTACTTGAGGTATATCGACGGCTATACGCGAGAGGCGCTAAGAAATATGCATGCGTGCATGCATCAGTGGGCTCTCGAGATGCAATGTGTTAAAGGTTGATTGATCGATTGACTGATTGATTGCTGGCTTGTTACGGTCGGCGCAGTATGTATATCTCTCTCTCATTACTCGCGCTAGATGTGCTAATAGTTATTTAATCGTTTCGCAATGACATTTCTCCACCGTATAAATACGTTTATTTACTTATTTCGAATATTAAAAAAAAAAAAAAAATTTAGTAGTAACTCCAAAATATATATCACCAGCTATAAAAAAGAAAATCTTTGACATTCCTTCGCTCAGCCACCAAAACCTCATCGCTCCCCTTCTCTCTCTACATATACCCAATCCATCACTTTACCTTCGCAATCTCGACCTCCCTATTAATCAGCCCATATGCCTGCACCCCCCGATCATCATCGTCGTCGTCACACCCTCTCCCTCAAGACAATCCTCTCTCTCTCTCACTCCTCGCGTCGGTTCGGCATATATCGGCCTCGTCGTCGCCGTCGTCGTCGGGCCGCTCTTCCGAGAAGTAACGGGTCCGCTTTATTCCCCTCGCATCGCGCGCAAGTCTCTCTCTCTCTCTCACGGCCTCCTCTCCCTCCCACAGCCCGCCCCCCTCCGCGCCGATTGGCTTCCTCCTCGTCGTCCTCGCCCCACCCGAGTGCGCGTCCCCTCTTTCTCTTTCTCCTTACATGCATGTATGTGTGTATGCGAAGAGTTCGGTTTTCGGAATACATATACTCTACACGCACCGGCCGCCGTGGCGGCGAGGCGCATGACCCCACTCTCTTTCTCTCTCTCTCTCTCTCTCTCGCACATACGCACGCACACCAGTGCAGTTACTGGTACAGTTTACACTCTCTTTCCGGCGCTCTTTTGTCCTTTTTGCGAGCGAGTAAGAGAGAGAGACGCGCAGCTCGCTCATTTTTTGCATACCTTTTCCCTCTCTCGCGCGTACACTTACTTATACTCTTTGCTAGAGAGAGCAAAAGAGTATATATATATGAGCTAGGTACGTCGTTCTCTCTCGCGCGGCGCGTCGCCTTTTTTTCTGGGTAGTTACGCTCTCGTTCTCTCTCCCCGTTATTAATTCTTTTCAGACACTTTGTTTCTCAATCCAATTCATTCTTTTTACCGAGGCTACTTGTCTCTGTCTGCTTTGCGTTTCTCTCTCTCTCTCTCTCTTTCGCTCTGCTGTGTGGCTCGTTCAACGCGACGACGACCTGCTCGTCTTCTCTCTCTTTCTCCCTCCCGGTCTGCTATATGTACGCGTTCGCTCAGACATGCGTACTAATACACATGCAGGCAACAGCCGCGTACATGCGTTTTTTCGCGTAGATTATGCAGATGATGAGATCGGCATGGAAAAGTACCTTTATCGGCGCCTTTTTTCATTGAAAATACGAAACTTTTTCGTTTTATTTTATTTTTTCCGCTCGATTGTAGCAAAGCAGAGTGACTTTAATTAAATAGCGTTTATTTGATTTCGATAAATATAATTTCGATGGCAGCATTCGATCGCTCACGGTTATAAAGTGAGCTTCCAACATCCTCTCGTCGCTCTTCCTCTTTTTCTCTCCGCGCGCATCAAATGAATTTCATCGATTTTTTTATTTATTGAAAAAACACAGAAGCGTGCGCGCTCCGTAAAAAGTTTTTTTTTGCATTGGAGGAGAGCCTTTGTAGGTCATCGATTGGCATCCCGTGAAAAAAAAAAGTTGAAAAGAAAAAATGTCGCGAGATTAAAAAGAAAATACCAGAGAGCGCGCATACGAGTGAAAAATGTAATTAAGAATGAGTGAGAAGCTCTTTTTTCGACCCGACATTATGCAAGAATGTTGATGAGAATTTTCCGTTGGACGTGTGTGCGTTAAGCGCAGGCTCGCGCGCACTTTAAAACGGACACATAAATTGAACGTTAAATATAGCGGCCTGAGAATCGGAACTGGAAAGTCGGAAGAAGCGTCGAGCAATTAAAGCTATTGCGTTCCGAGTTCTTAACCCCAACGCGACCCATGCTCACAACGAGGAGGGGAATTGACCGGAATGGGGAAAAAAACGGAAACGCCGCGCCGCTATATAGCAGGCCTTTTTTCCGACTCGGACTAATAAAGTTGGCGCGAGCGCGCGCGCGCTCTTTGAAAAGAAGTAGATATAAATTAGTTAATTATCAGTTTTTGTTGATGGCTTTATGTGAATATTATTTTAATCTCGTCCTCTTCTTGTAGCATTGAATTTAATTATTATGATTTGTTGTACTCGTAAGTATTATGTTCACACGGTAGACGATTTGAACAATTTTCTTGGGTTTCAAGCGGGCAGGAACAATTCAAATTATTTATGGTGCTTGTCTAATATATGTAATTTTAAGAAAAAAAACTTATTTATTGCTCCTCTGGGAGTAATTCTTATGAAATATCCATAAATACCAATAATTACATGTATTATAAGAGCAAATTGATATATTTGTTAACAAGACACTGAGCAACAGTTATAGAAAAGTATAAAAATGACAATTCCAAATATTTTCGTACCGATAAAATGGATTGTTACTTGCAATTCTGTACATAATTGAACCATAATCTACTTCGAAACCTCATTATTCGTCAACAACGTTCAATTACACTACTTGCTCCAAAAAAATGTCCACCTCCCGTGCTCCAAAACTCCAAAACTCCAAAACTCCAAAATCTCAAAATCGAAAATCTCATCGCCATTTTGACGACCGCACACTATCCTCCTCCTCCTCCTCCCCCCTCTCCTCACAATCAGCATGAAACCTCACACACAACCAATCATCGTTCTCCCCAAAACCCCAAAAACTATCATAATGCATCTGCGCAAGCCACGTTGTTGTTCCTTCTCTTCCCATCTCACATAGGGTGCCCCTCACTCACTATACACACACACACACACACTCGTGTGCTTTCTCGTCGGGGAATACACATCACGCATGTATAGGGTCTCTCGGGCGTGCTGTGCTTCTGGTCTGCGCACTGGCGCGGCGCGCAGGTGCCGCTTCGCGCGCGCGCGCGTCGTGGCGGCGGCTCGTCGGTCTCTCCCTCCCATTTCTCTCTCTCTCTCTTTCTCCCCCCCACCCGGCGGGAGTTTCGCGGGCGCGACGAGCGCCGCCTCAGTGCGCCTCGAGCCGCGAGAGCCGTCGGACGAATTTTTTCTCCTCTCCCATCACGCTGTGCGCGTGTGTGCCCCGCGCGTGAGAGCGCGATTATATACGCGCGCAGCAGTAGTAGTGGGCAGTGCCAGCAGCAGCAGCAGTATAGTAGTGGTAGTAGTATACGTGCGGTACGCGGCGGCAGTAGTAGTGGAGCACACGACACGACAGTAGTAGGAGTAGTACGTATCTTTGCGCGCGCGCGTGCACGTGCGCCGCGCACACACGCATTGGTTGTACAGTTGTTGCATAATCGCGAGTTTGAATTCTCTCTTTGTTCAAGAAGAAGAAGAAGAAGAGGCAGAAACTTAGTGCGTCGTTCTCATACAGACACACATATACATTTTAAATATATATACATTCTCATCATACACGCATACACCAGATACACGTACAAGTGGTAACGGACGGGGAAAGTCCCACGGCGTGTGCGCGACGACGACGACGACGACTACGAGTGAAGAACGAGTGAGACACTGGATGTACACTGCGTGTGCGCGTGATAAGTGAGACGATATCGTTGTTCTGTTGTGTGCCTCTGTACCTATGTGTGCGTATATAACCTATACAACGATGATCGCCACGAGGAAAAAGAGGAGCAGCAGCAGAAGCAGCAGTAGTAGCGGCAGCAGCAGCTACTACGGAGAAGCAGTGAGAAGACGACGACGCGGCGGCGGCAGCGGCGCGCTCGATCGGCCGCCGGAAACGACGCGCGCGATACATGTACTACACCCGCGGTGGCGACGGTGCTGGTGTGTGTGCGCCGCTCCGCCGCCGCCGCCGCCGCTGCCTGACGTCACGCCTACTACTATACCCAGTGCCGCCGGCGCTGCTTCCGGTTCATGACTCTCTCGCGGGCACACGAGGTTTTCTCTCTCACACACACACGTTTTTCTCGTCCACGAAGATGTGTGACGCGTCTACGGCATCAGCGACGTACAAGACGAAGAAGGAGTGAGCACACATACATACGAGCAGCCTAACACCGGTAATTGGACCATTCCTTATGCCATTGAGATAGTAATGGCCCTTGTAGCGTGGTCACGCTACTACACACGCGCAGAGTAGCGCTCTCTCTCTCTCCCCCCCTATAACTCGCACACATACACACATGTGCGAGCGAGCGAGCGAGCGCGCCATAGTACTATAGAGACTTCCGGCCCGCGGCGCGCAGGAAGTGAGACACACGTGTCTGCGTACGCTCGGGCACGCACGTATGTGTATGTGTGTACGTGTATATATAGATATATATATGTACTCACGGTGAGAGAGCGTTGGCTTTCTTTCTCTCGCGAGCGCGGCGCGTTCGCCTCTTCTTTCTTTCTTTTTTTTTCAAGCTATATATGTCGAGAGCGCGATGCGTTACGACGGCATGAGCAGCGGCGGCCTCTTTCGTTGCTCCGCATGTAGGTGGACGACGACGCGTGATAGATGTGCTAGCTAGTCGCAGTTGTAGGGATTATTTTTTGTTGAGGGGTTTTCCGCGAAAGGTTTTCCCGGAACTCGTGAGAAGGGTGATTTTTTGTTGGAGTAGGGGAAGTTGAGTGGAGGGGAGCGGGGATTTTAGGCTTAGGAGGGGTGGGCTGGCGGTAGGGGTTGATGATCTCCCGGGTTTGCGCGCCAAAATGGATTTCGGAGTTCGGTGAAGAGGGTTCGGTGTGTTAGTTGCGATGGTTATCGGAATTTAGTTGGAATAGTACGAGAAAAAGGCGTTGACTTCGTTATCTTTATTTTTGAAAACTTTTTCTAGATATTTTTGATTTTGATAAATTTTTACTCCGCAATCGAAAAATTACTTTTCCTTTCTAAAGTTGTGTTTTTTTTTTCTCGAAACGTTTGCATAAAACTGGTTCATCATTAACCGCGTCGAAATGCGCAATTTTTTTTATCGAAATCAATTAAACAAAGATACTCGATGACATTGCAAAAGTCCGAGTGCGCGCGCGAGCTCGCATGCGTACACGTGCCAGTCACGTGTCGCGCGAAAGTGATTTTCCACGAAAAAAAAAACTTCCAATTTCCACGCTTTATTTGCATATACGCGGCGCGTATGTGTTTCACGCGTTTTCGGAATTTTTGCGCGTTTGATTGCACGCTACGCGCTTTTTGCCTTTATGTTATCGATTTTCGCGCTTATTTTGACACTTGTTGCGTGTACGCGGTCTCGCGCTTCGCGGAGAGCTCTGTGTTCTCTCTCTCTTCTATATATGTACAATATTTTTATGAAACTTTATCGCGCATACGCATTACGTTTTTTTCCATCTGTGCTCGCTCGCGTTTCGAGCGTCTATTTATTCGCTTTTCGGTTCGCGTGTCGGTTTCCCAGATGCGTGTGGTTATTCTCTTCGGATTTTAACATCGTTCAAATTAATTCGTTAATAATTAACTAATTAGTTGTTAAATTAAAACTTATCGCGGGTTTTTTTTATAATAAGCAGTGTGTCCAAAGGTGCTTCATTGGAAAGTTTTATTTATCAGCTTTATATAAAAGATTTTAAAAAGTTCGATAATTAAAAGCAAGTAAAGCCGTGTGCTGCGAAAAAGTTTCGAAAGTACTCCCGCTTTAATGGTCAAAAGAAAAATAGAAATTTACGCTTCTTTTATACCCCGCTCTTTCTCTTCTCTCGTATAACAAAGTTATCTTCTTTTTATTTCCAACTCTTCCCGTTCTCGCGCGCAAAGTGTGAAGAATTGAAAACCGTCCGAGAGCAACTTGGCAGAAATCGCGTCGCTTGAATAATTTTCCCAAATTTCTCCGAGACTTGGAAAAAAAATTCTCAGGAACTTTCGCGCGCATTTTTCCGCGTAAACTTTCGAAAAAAGTGTGCATTTACATAAATATCTATACATCTATATAGTCTCGAAAGTGCGATATGTACATCCGTCCCTGGGCATCAGGTAGAGTGAGAGGGAGAAGAAAAAAGTGGCCGGTGGCTCTGGCCGCTGGTGTCGGTAAAGGGTTAAAGACCTTGAGCATTAAATCAATACACGCGGGGCAAGACAACGTCTCCCTCTCTCTCTCTCTCACTCTCCGTTATATGCTCGTCCCCCTTCTCGGGTAAACGAAAAACAATATCAAGCGCGAGCGGCTCTCCCCGTGCGATTCTCATGACCTTGTAATTCAGTGAAAAGGAAATATAAAAGGCGGGCTCTCTTATATGTATGAGAGCGGCACCTTTCGACAAACATCGAACAAGCCGTCTTCATGTGTGCGTAATAAAGGCGAGCGAGAAGTGTCTACACTACTGTTCGGCATCTTTTTTTTTCTTCCTACGTTTGTTCAGCGCGCGGGGTCGAGGAAAAATTCCAACTAGTGCAAGTTTAATTACATAACCTAGAACTTCGCGAGCACGTGGGAAGCTAAAAGACGATACGCGTCTATACTTCGCACGACGATAGCGATTAAAATTCAAATCTGCTTTGGAAATTAAGAAGTCAAATTTTAAAAGAAAAAAAAAGTGCCCATCGCTTCAAATAACCCGCAATTCAATAAATTTCACTCACGCCGCGCGAATATGTATTAACCGTATTTATACGCGACACACGCGAACGAGAGAGACCGTTGCGTCGGAGCTTGGGAATTCAGCTCGCGGAATTTCGAGATTCGAGGCGCGCTTGCTTGCGCGGCGAGAACGAGAACGCGCGTCATCGCCCGAAGACGGCCGAGCGAGAGCGAACGAGCCTCGCAAGCGAGCGAACGCGGGGATGTCTTTTTTCCTTTCCCACGCGAGCGAGCAGCGCGAGTGAGCGATTCATTATGAATGAATTTTCGGCCTCGGATTCAGTATTCCCCCGTCGCGCTTGACCAGTGGCTCTCAGCGCACCCAACTATTTGCATTTTTTTTCTCTCCTCCTCCTCGTTACCTTTTTACGCCTCTCTTTTTCGGCAGCGGCCGGCGCGTTTTTGCCGAATTTTTTCGGCGTGTTTTCAAGTTTTTTCTTTCTTTTTCTCGCGCCGCGGCGCGAATGTGTTTTTTAGGTTAGGTCGGAGATTCCGAGAAACTTGATGTTATATGTGGGTCGAGAGAGCCTGCGCATAATTGATGATCTAGTTGAATTATACGTTTTTGCGGCTGATATTTGGGGAATTAAAACGGTACAAGAGTGTGAGATTAATAGTTTTGAATTAGTCGCGCGGGGGTGACACCGCGTGTCTGTTGTGTTGAATAATTCGAATCATTTCGGAGTTCTCGATAATAGGCTAAAGAACCGGAACTTTTATAGAACGAAATACCTGCAC
This sequence comes from Torymus auratus, assembly GCA_900474315.1. Lineage (NCBI taxonomy): Eukaryota > Metazoa > Arthropoda > Insecta > Hymenoptera > Torymidae > Torymus > Torymus auratus. The sequence continues at coordinate 75,450 of UXGD01000098.1, forward strand.
GTTTTTATCCAACACGTAAAATTCGTGACACACTCCCTTGCAGCGTAGAAAGAAAAGAGCAGAGCCAGCGAAAGAAGGGGTCGACATAACTGACACTCGGCTAATCGGAAATTTCCCGCTCCGGAAAGGATGCTCCGCTATTTAAAAAGGAGCGAATCGAGGTCGCGCCCTTTTCGGAATTAAAACGTCGCTCTCTCTGGCACACAGAGAACGACGACGACGACGACGTTTAGCGGGACTCGGAATGAGGCCCGACTGCATTCTAGACTTTTGCCAGAGGCCGAGAGTCATGTCCAGGAATCTGGTCTCGCGCGCACGAGTGTACACGCCGGATGCAATATCGTGATAATCCCGTAAGCCGATGCGCGCGCTCCGTTCTATTTTTTGTTCTTTCTTGTCTTTTGTGTGATGGTTTTTGCGCAACGGTGTTTTTTTTTTGTCGGCATATAGAGATTGCTTTGTTTTTGCGCAGATTCTTGACGAGGTACTCGAATTCGTTAGAAGATAATCGGGTCTTTAGTTACTTTGTTTAAGTATAACGCTTTTAGGCTTTTACATTAAATACGATGGACGTCGTGATTTCGTTACGAGTTTGAAACTAACTATAATAACGAACGCTTTTGACACACAAAAAGCCACGAAACTAGATCACACTGCCGCTGAGAGAACATTCTTTCTCCAATATTTCTCTGTCTCTCTTCGGCGTCCCATTCTAGTAATAACGAGCCGCTCATTCCTTCGATCAATTCCCCACTCGCGCGCGTTCTCCTTTCCTATATTTACATAGCGCGACGACATCGACGACAATGTTTCGACGACGCAAGCGCACATCAATCGGCTTGCGTCATCGTCCTGTGGTCTCTCTTTCTGTAGGCCCGAGTCACGCGTGTTTATTATAACAACTTATCGGATTTGCCATTATTTCCCTCGCTTCCAATATAATTTTCGCATCGAGTGTGTTAGTATAAACCGTTGTTTCCAAGTTTTTTTTCTTTCTTCTAAAAAGTGTGCAAGTAAAGGTGAGAACCGAGAATGAAAGAGTTGCTAATAATGCTGCTGAAAGAGCTGCCCAAGTTGACCCAAGTGTCGAAAAGGTTAGTTAGTTTGTCTCTCTCTCGCAAACGCGTGCACAAGTGTATTTTCAAGCTATACCGAGAAAAATCGTGCAATAGCCATTGGGAGGCTATCCAAGGTTTTTCGTTTTATTCGCGTCTATATAGTTATAATGCGAAAGTGCGCGCGTGCGATCTCTCGTCTATACCTATACACTGTACTATAATAATGTCGTTTGCTCGCGAGGTCGTTTGTGTTTTGTTTACAACGCTGACTGCTACGATGTTGACCGCGGCGCACTTCGGCGAAATAACGCGCTCTCGCGAGCTATATGTATACGTGTAATAGGTATAACGTACATATAGATATTCGCGAGTCAATAAATACGAGCGACCGCTTCGTAGGCAAGCAGGCAGGACTTTCGAGAACGCTGCCGTAAGCGAAATTGTAATGCGCGATTTATATTCCCTCTCTCTCTTGTGTTACGGTATAATATACTATATTTCGTGAATTTTCAATTTTACACCGGAGTGATTTATTTTCGTAATTAATTCTCGCTATATCTTCTTATTAAAGAATGGAAAAATTGTGCCCGTGGTGAGGCTTTTTCGTAGGAGGAAAAAGTATAAATATATATAGATACGTAATGTACGCCTCGCCGTTCGTTATACTCTATCCTCTCAATTAATATTTTCCTTCAACATCACCGACCGTGTAAAAACTTCACCAACTGTATTATACGCGAATCTCTTGGATAAAAATAAATTCTCCTCTTGGTGCAAAGAGGGAAACGCACACCGCGTATTTGTGCGTTTACCTCGTTCATTCAAAATTTATGCGTGCATTTAAAGCATCTATAAAACAAATTGCCCAACGGTGTGTTGTTGCTACCGCTGCGCAACGCTGCTTGAGAAATTTCTTCCAGTTTGTTTTTTCTTTTCTTCATAGGCGCGCGTGCGCGTGCAGTTCTGACCGATAGAGAGAGAGGGGGGGCAAAAACAAGCGCAGCTATATGAGTAATGGAAAGTTCATAACTATACAGCGAAGCTTTTTTGTTCCGTATACTGCCCGATTTGCGCTTTTCGCAATATTGTCGGATGGGTAACAAACAAAAAATGCGCATTTTTATTATAGATATTTTCAAGTTCCGCCGTTGATGATGCTGCGGTCTATATAGATAACGCTTATACACTCGTACATCGTGATATAAACTCTGCTGCTGCGTAGTAAAAGAGAATTCCAAATCATATCTATATTTATGATCTACTTAATCTTTCGATTACGCAAACTTATATACGTTTTATTTAAAACAATACACGTATCGAAATTTAAACATTAACCACTTATCTCGCCTAATACCAACCACGTATACGAAAAAAAAAATTATCAAATCCATTTGAAAACATTCATCCGCACTCTGGAAATTCCGCGCCTCCTTCATCATCATCATACACGGAAAGCAGCAGCGTCGCGTCGTCCCATGACGGTGGCCTTGACTCGAGAAAAGCCTGTGTATACGTATATATATTCGCACGCGCGCGCTCTCTCTCTCTTCCCCTGCTTTTCACCGCGCGCGCGCGCGCGAGCTTGGCAATCAGCGTGGAATTTCCGCGGTTTGAGAACCGCAACTCTGCTCGCTCGCTCGCGCATGTGTATTATGGTCGCTCGCTGCTCTCGCGGTGGGTCGTCGTTCGCGTGATCGTGAACCGACTAAGAACGAGCAAGAGAGAGAGAGAAGAGCGCGCCAAAGGACAGGTACCCGTGTGGAATGCTGTCTTCGAGCAACAGCAGTGTGTGTGTGTGTGTCGCCGCGAGGAGCTTCCCCGATGTGAATTATACGTGGGCCTTGTTTTCTTCGTTGCAATGGCGGTGGTTTAGTGCACTATTGAATAATTAATAATGTTGGCTTTATTATGGCGACAATGACCTTTTAATACAATTGCATTTATAAGTAGATAGACCTATTTTTATTGGACAAGTTATAATACATCAATGCACTTCTCTACACCAATCTAATGAAAAAAAGACTTTCTAAAAAAAGAAAACAACAATTTTTCTGATGAAACAGAAAATTCAAGGTGCTCGTAACGCACGCAAGCGCGACCACGTGCTCTCACGTTCCGCGCACATTCCCCGTTCCCGCGCTCTCTCTCTCTCGCGACTCTTCCCCGCATTTACGACGTCATCGAGCGAATGGCCGTGTATATACCTCTCTCTCTCTCCACCTCGGCAGCTAAAAAAACCAAAAGCTCGCTCGCTCACTCTCTTTAAAATTGCGCGTGTATGCATGCGCTAATGGGATTTTCGAGAGAGAGAGAGCGAGCAGCAGCACAGCTCTCGCGAGAGCTCACCCGCTCGCGCAAGAGTTGTGAACCTTCAAAAGTTCATCGCTCCCGTACGTATGCAAACACGATGTATTCACGTTTTGCATTCTCGCTCTTTCTTTCTCTCTCTCTCCTTCGTGTGTCTCGGTATCATTGTTGTCGCCGACGCTGCGCAAAACCCTTTGCCCTTCGGGGCTCGACTCCTCCCGTCTCTCTCTCTTTTTAGCTCTCAAGCGCGTGCGTGTGGGAAAAGTTGCGAAAGCCTCACTCGCAAGCCACGTCGTCAGAGAGTAAACAAATTCGTATTTTTAGGACTGAGCGAGCGAGCGCTTGACCTTATCTTATAGCGCGCAAATTCGTGGAAGTGTTTTTGACCCCCTTCGGTCGTCATCGTCACGTTGATCCTGCTTATCTAAGCTCTCTAACGTGGTGTATATTTATGTATATTGTAGCGCGGCTGCGTGAAAAAGCGAAATTTCGCAAAGTGTGCTAAGTAATTCTCCTCTTCTTTCTGTCTTCTTCTTTTTTCTGCGCCTCCTCGCGCGAGAACCTGATTAAACATTTTACCCAACTGAGAAACATCTTCTCGCGCAATAAAAAAATACAATGAATCTCCGAACGGCGCGACGAAATAAGTGCCTCGGAAAGCCATAAAAGTGCGCAAACTACTCGGCGCCTCACGTGAGCAATTAAGCGCGGACGAGCCAAAACTCCCGCCGTCTCTGCAGCGGCATCTCGCTTTTTACTCCACATTAAAACATTCCCTCCTTGGTCGATGACCCCGCGTCTACAGCCGAAACCTCGCGCGCTTTAATTTCTCATAAAGTTTGACAAACAGAGGGAGAAAAGTCTGCAGCGGCGGGCTCTCTCCCCCTGTCGATAAAAAGAAGGGACTCCCCACCTCGCGAATTATATTATTCGGCATTAGACCAATCGAGGTGCTGCTGCTGTTGCTCCTAAGCGTGCAGCGCAGCATCTCGCGGGCGACCCCTCCGAGAGAACCTTGTTTACGTCGGGTAAGAAGAGAGATAAAAGCCGAGAGAGGGAGGGAGGGAAAGGGCCTCAAGGCGCATAAGGGGGGGTCCGGCAGCAGCGTGAGAGCGCGGGCGCCTCGGCTCTCGCGCATTTAGTGCACTGGGCGCTTCTCTCTCCCCACCGTTCTTATCTCTCTCTCTCGCTCCCTCTCGCGGCTGAAAGAGGGAGAAAGAGAGGAGAAGGAATGAAAAAGGTAGAGAAGGAGGGAGAGATACGTCTCCCTCTCTCTCTCTCTCTCCCCGCCATGACAGAGCGGAATGCATGAGAACGCAGAGAGCTACTGACCCTCTTCGTCTTTTTATTCTCCCTCTCTCTCTCTCTGCTTCGTCGTCTACTCTTTGCGGCTTCTTTCGTTCGCGAGGGGAGCCCAACGTCGGGGGGCTTTATAATCTCTATCTCAATTCCGCGCGACCGAATCTCACGTGCGGCTCCGCGCGACATTAACGTCGGAGGGGTGGGAGAAGAAGGTGGGGATCGGGAGGGAGAGGGAGAGAGTTAGGAGGAGAAGGACGAACTGCATCAAACACCCCGGGAGAGTGAAACAAACACATTGTACCAGTTTATTATCTTGCTTTTGCGCAGCGCGCGCGAGCAAAGGTGCAACGAACCTTTACTTGCCCTTTTTGTTTCTCTCTCTGCTCTCTTCTCTCCTCTTCTCCCCAATTTTTTTCTTTTCTCTATTTTCGCCGCGGCTCGTCTCTCTCTCTTGTTTCTTTTTTCGTTCGGCACTCGCACACGCTCTCCTCTCTTCTACTACGCCGCTCCCTTATATACACGCTCGCGTCGTCTTTTTCGCGCGAACGCGCTCGCTCTGCTGAATGAATTCGCTCGCTCGCGGTCCGAGATTTATCGTTGCGTCGGGATTTATTTGGGATGTGCGTGATGCGTGTATACCCTTTTTGCTGCAGCGGATGTATATTCGCCGCGAGCTGCTGCTCCTTTGAATTGATTGATGGCGGTCGCAAAAAGTCGAACTGATTAGACGAGGGAGCAGACGCGAGAAGTTCATTCTCTCTCTCTCCCTCTCTCTGTCCTGTGCGAGACGACGCTGTATGCAGCTCCTGAGAATCGATCGCACGGCCTGGAATGCGAGATGACGACGTTTCGTTGACCCTCGCCTTCATTGAGAGGAGGAAAAAAAATGGCGGTGGCAGTGAGAGAGAGGGAGAGGAGGGAATCAAAGCAGCAAGAGCGCGGTGAGGAGAGGAAGGAAATTCCTTGGAAGTTCGTCTGGTGCATACCGGACCTCCCTCGGAAAGGAGCTGCCCTCTCTCTTCTTTTTTCTCTCTCGTTCTCCCGTTTCTCTCGTTTCCTTTATCTCTCGCGGCTGATGCTGCTGCCGTCGCTGCTTCGGTTATGCCTTTTCGCGGGTGTTTTAGCGACGGAGAGAATTTCGAGCGAGATGTAATTGCTTGATTGTTTTCGCAGTTAGAAGTAATTTAACGATAAAAGTGTACAAATTAATTGAGTTTAAATTCCTTTTCGTTGCATGCAAATTCGTTCTTGAATCTCTTATAAAAATTCTCAGTGTTCCGTTCTTTTTGAAATTCGCTTTTGCAGAGAGACCTATAAAGTTCCTTGAAAAAGTGCACTTTTGGGATTCCCAATTTTTTAGAAAGGTTGATGAAAGAAAGTGATTGATCGTGAAACAAAAATCGAAGACCAAAGAAACTCTCCAAAGTCTTTCGAGTTAAAGGAACAATACGGCTTTGACCTATTTCCACCCTCAAAAAGTCGATCAAGAAAAGAATATAAATCAACAGTAAACCATTGATTACAAAAATTCCCAAAGCTCATTCTTCCAACTAAAACCTACGGTGACCTCCACAAGAATCCCAAGTTCCGCTTACCCCATTCCTCTCAGGAATGCGAAACATAGGTGCGAATTTAGCCCTAACGTATAGACTACCAGAGAGACAGAGACGGAAACAGAGAGAACGAGAAAGAGAAAGACAGAAGTCAACGGCAAGAGTATATAGCAGCAGGTGCCGCGAGTAAGAGAGAGAGAGAGAGACAGAGAAAGAGAACCGTGCGAGCTGCAGAGAGCTCACGCCAGTCGGTCACGTAACGGTCGTCGCGCGGCACGCGCGTGACGTCACGGGCGAATCGCGCCGGTCATTCATGCGACGCGCACACCGCACCGCTGCTGTTGCCGCCGCCGCGAGCGTGTGCGTGCCTAGGAAAGATTATGAAAAAAAAAATATCATCGGAATGACTAATTGAAATATGCATTGAATTACAGTCTCTATACCGTTGAGCATTATAGTGCTTATAATGCGAGAATGCTTGGAATACTTTGTCGGATTGTGAAGAGTTAATTGTTTTTGCAATCGTTAGTTTACACTGCAATTTTTAAAATGGGTTTCAACAATCCTCTATTAATTATAGATTAATCTTTTAATGCTTTAATTAACCACAATGTCAATAGTTTGAAAATTTTTTCAATTCTTTTCAAAATCAACGTGATTATCTTGTATTTCTATTACACAGTTCGTTCACACGCGGCTCTGATAACAATCTCGCTAGAATTCCTCGCGCCATTTAAAAAAACCGCAGTTGTAGCGAATACCAGTCGCAAATTAGTCGTCGTCGGCGCTCCGTCCATAATTCACCGCGGCGAATTCTAAAAAAGCCGCGTTCTCTCTTATGATGACTGCGGCACCTCCGAAAAAAAAAAAATCTCTCATTCGCTCGTTCATTCATTCTCTCTCCCGTTCTCCTCAGCAAAGAATAGTAGGTGGAAGTAAAAAGTAACACAGTACTGAAAGCAATAAGTAGAGTTCTCGCGATAACGGGGACTTTTCGAGGATATGTTATTGGCTTTGTTGTGTCTGGCATTGCCGACAAGCCTCTGCCATGTCCCTTCGCACACGCTTTTTGTCTTAACCGCGGGGCGTTCGGAATTCAAAAGCTAAACAAAATTTCACGGCCTGGATTTCCCGGTGTACTGACCACTAAAAACACAATTTTCGGTCCCTTCATTCAAATCCTTACAGCGCAAAACCGCTCCCAATATATCGTTACCCACTACTCGTCAAACAAAGCCATGCAGCAGTCCTCTAATTAGTTTCATTAGCAAATTTCTCGACGTCTCGCGGCAGGATTCGAGGAACGGAGCGCAACGCGAGTCAACGACCCACGAGAGTGAGAGAGAAAAGAGCGCGAGTAGTCGCCTCGGTCAGGAATGCGAGGACCCCGGCCGCCATCGCCGTCGTCTTGCCTGCGAGCGGCAGTACGGCGTGCCTGGCAAATTTTGCTGAAATTGAATCAAGCGCCGGTATGCAGGGGTAGCGAAGCGTTTTTAGCGTTACTTTTGAATAATTCGGAGGGAGGGAGACTTTTTTTTTATGACGGTGTAATTGGAGGTAATTTGAGTACCATTTGAATAGTAACAACCCAGTGTTATTAGAATATAGTAACGAGGTTATGCACCAATAATAACTCAAGAATTTTATACATCTTAAAATTTCATTATATTTATCATCGTAATATTTCGCAGCGAACGCAAATATCTATTCAACGCATCTCGTATTCCGTCTACCCCAGCCAACTATATACGCTACTGCTACTTCTCAGCGTTCACTTCAGTAGTTCAGGTATATACAACCGAAACAGACGACACTCACTCTTCTTCGTTCCCCCTCTCTCAACCTACCTCCGCAAGTAGAAGATTCCGCGTCGTAGACGACGGCGACCCACTTAGGAGCGTCGCGGCTATTTTCGGTTGGTCTTTTTCCTCCCTCCACTACCGCCGCTGCTGCTGTTCGTTTATCGCGCGGCGATCTTCGACCCGCGACAATCGATCTGTACGCCAGCCGCATGCGCGCAAGTGTATATACGTACATGCACGTACGCGTCTGGCTTCTTCTTCCGCCTTCGTCGTCGAAGCGACGATACGTTGGCTGATTGTAAAGCGATGTCTGCACGGCGGGGGAGAGTATGTGTGGCTATTTTCGATGGAGATGAACGTTGTCGCGAGTGGTGTATTTTTATATATACTGTTGTCGGGTGGTATTAAAAGAATTGTATTTTTATTCTTTGCCTTTCTACAAATATATCCAGTCACCGTTACTTTGTGCCTACATCCATCACTCGTTTCATCGTATAACTTCAAAAACTTCAATATTCGCACAGCGCCACTTTATACACTTACTCTCTCGCAAAGTAGCAGCAGCATCGCGGACAATGTAACTCGGAATCTCGTCCATTGTTGTTACGCCTTTTTACTACCACCCATCCACCTATCCCTCTCGTCCCCGTCTTATACAGTCTGAAGCGCCGCTGCTGTCGCGTAATAACAAAACGCCGGCGCGCATTTCAATCGGCGAAAGTGGACGAGCGAGGTATCCTTCACGCTGAGTGTGTGTATATATATGGGGACGAACGGTTCCTTCTTCTCTTTTTCCGAATAATAATGGCGATGAGTAGCGGCGTATTTTGCGATTAAGAATATTGTGTGTGTGTATACACGCGGCGGTTATTTTGGGCGCCGTTTTCTTTTTTGTTTGGTATCTCCGTATACACAGGGCTAATTGTCGTCGTCGGTGGCTTTTTTTTAAAGGGTAGGGGAAGGCAATCAGAATAATAGATTTGCTGAGTGGTATAGTGTATTGCTGATGTGCGCTCGGTTGCTCACGCATTGTGAAGTTTTTTTTTACTTTCTTCTTTTTCATCTTACTTCTATTTGAAGAGCGAAGAAGCTCTTTCTACGTACTTTTTAATGTATTAGGAGAATAATAGCAGTGTATAGTAGCTTTAACATTAATATTACTTCCATTCACATTGTATATTAATTATTTTTCTTTTCTCGTTTGTTTCAGGTAAGTGTCACAGAAAGAGATGAATCACGCCCTCTTCCCGTACACCTCGGCCACCGTAAGTAGTACACTGGCGATATTTGCCTCTCGTATAACATTGACTTCCATTGAAAAACCACGACGGTTGGCCCCAATATCCTAGCCACACGACGAAATTCCACACGTCTACTAAATTCCACCACCGTGTCCCAAAGTAGCTCAGCAACAGCAGCAACCTCTATACGCGAAAAACCAAAGTCCATCGACGAAACAAAAGTTAAACGAGCAAAAGAAGGCTCGTCCCTCCCACTCTCTCTCACAGGCTCAAAGAAAGCTCGCCGCCAAGCTCGTATACCTGGAAGTCTTGTTAACACGCGGCTCGCCGCTCCAATTAGCATATACGTTCTCTCTCCGCCTCCGCACACGGTATTTTCTCATTCTTCCACTTCTCGCCTCCGCGCGGCTTTTCCCAAAGCGATAAGGAACTTATCGAGTCCTCCGCTAAAGTGCTCCGCTCGCGCGTATGTATATATATATACATATATATACCTGTTGAGCGTGCGCGCGCGACGCCTACACACGTGCCTCGTATATAATACCGTTATCGAAGGAGAGGGTATGAGCGATATTTCATCTAATTGGCTGAGTTATGTGCCCCAAGGTGGTGGGTATTTTATCGGAAATTCAGAAACATCGTGAGAAATGTGAACGCTGCGCGCGTGTTGTATTTCACGCTGAAAAAGAGTTCGCGCGTGTGAGTCACATTTGCCGGGGATGTCGCGTATGCATATTATAAGCGTTGATGTATATTTAGAGCGATGTACTTTTCTGCTTTTTGTCTCGGCGCGATCGTGATTTAATCTACGTTAATTGGTTTATTGTTGTATAGAATATTTTGATTTCCATTGTTCGTTATTGGTCGAAAATTAGATATGCATGGGTGTGGTACGAGCGTTTGATGGTAAATAAGAAGAAAATTTAAGTACTTATTAAACGCCGTTTCGTTTGATTTTTTTATTTTTCAGCCGGTTAAATTGCGTTATAGATGTATAAGCGACCGCATCTAAATACAAAGCAGATTACGCGCGGATTTGAATACAATGAGAAGATATTTGAATATAAATATTGCGCAGTAGTTGCGTAACATAATAACCTAACAATTTCAATCCACACGTATAATTACAAAAAGAAAAACAAACGATAAATCTTTAATGATACGCTTAAATCGATCCCTCAAATCTACAAACAACCCCATCCTTCCCGCGCGAAATCTCAGACACACTACCACCACTATATAGCGAACCCGAGACCCGCGCACTCGCTCCATCTATCTCTCTTTCTCCCTCTTCCCCCCCGGCGCAGAAGAAGAACCGGCGGCGGATAGGATAGGGCATCAGTGGCGATGTCCTAGCGAAGGTCACGGCCGGGAATGCGGTTCGCTCGCTCTCGCCTCCTCTCTTTTCCTTTCGCGTCGTAGTAGTCGCGGTCCGGCAGCTGCAGCGCCCCGCTATATAGGAGGGAGCACCAGCGGCAGCTTCTTGCGCCGGCAGAAGCTGCTGCAGCATCCCGTGCGCGGGAATTTTATTGCGAGAGAGAGCCGTACTTGGAGTGAGTCATGGTGGGTGGGAGGGAGGCGTGACACTCCTACGGCGAGGGTGTGGATATCTTATGAATATTTCTAAATTGAACTATAGATGCAACGAAAATATTTTTGCATAGAAGAACTTTACATCGTATTTTTCCACAAGAAGAATGGTTTCATCAGTATTTGCATACAACTTTTTACTAAAAAGTAAAGAATTTCTAAATCCGTCGATAAATTTACAACGAAACTATTTCTATTCGCCCCCTGAACCCGCGTAGAAAAAGATTATTCGATCTACTTTATGCTAAACTCGACGGCATCCCACCTTGCTCCAAAACACGCCGATTCTACACTCACGTGTGCTGCACATACTCATGCGTGTGTGCGTGCGTTCATGCATAAATCGCGCGAAGGGTCTTTGGTCTTTGTCTCTCCCCTCACTTCTCCTCCTCTACCCATCCTTCTCTCCTCTTCGCTCCAGCGAGACGGGGCGGTGGAATGCACCAAATGCGCCGCCGCCGACACTGCTGCACTGACCAGCGCTTGCTCAACCCGTCCTTCGTTCTTCCACTTGTTTACTTCGCGGCTCTTGTTCTCCATATACTATCTTCTCTCCTCTTCTCCCTCAAATTTTGTTTTGCTCGCATCTTTCTCTCTCTCTTCTGCAGACACGTAGATGCTGCGGAATGCGCGCGAGCGCAGAGGAGGTATATATGCACGAGGAGCTGCTCGTTGCAAAAACGTGTGTAGAGTAGTGCGCAGTGGGAAAGAGAGTCGCGGGTACGACGACGACGGCGCTTGTATGTACCGTTCGCGGCCGCAGAAGGGAATTTTAATGGCGGGAAATTTGATTAGGCGAGCAGCAGCGGTGGTGGTGGAGGTATGATTTTTTGATAAGCATGCGGTGGGGAAATTTGCTGTTGCGGAAAGAGATCTGGACGCGGTATAGGGTGAAGGTGTGTTTGTGTGCAGGCTTCGAGTGTTTTTAATTAAACTTATATATAGTTTATATGAAGTACAGGCGGTTTTTTTCGGAAAGATGGTTTACCACAAGGAACGTTAAAGGTATTTCAACTTTTTTTTTCTCCCTAAAAAAGAAACTTGTTTACTTTCTTTAGTGCTATCTATATTTGGCATTTTGTTCATTAAATGTTTAGTTTAGCCGTAAAGACGCGCGAGAAAACACACTAGCAATAATATAAATCGCACGCTGCGTAGAAAAACCTATAGCTTAAAAAACACACTTATCAAGAGTTTTGTTACGCCGCGAGCAAAAGAAACTCACTGCACACTCGTTTCACATCAAGTATTTTTTTTTTTCACGCTTTTTATACGGGGCGCGTTTTTGCTGCATTTTTTACTTTCTTAGCTCCACACGGTCGAAACTCTTTGAAGTCGATCTTGGATTACGCCGAGAGACAGAAGGGACAGAGAGGGTGCGCGTATATACATAGAAGAGGCAGGCGCATGCGCCGAAATTGTTAATTAAATCGTTGCCGGCTACGTTCCTTTTGAGCTCTTTGCCGAAGTCAAAAGCGTCGTTATATAGTTTTCTTTGTTTATTTCGTCAAGTTATTATTTCACCATTAACCAACGGCTCCAACAGCAAAACAACAACACAGTGTAATGAAAGTACATTCGCCATAGTTTATCTCTCGGGTCCCGTAATTTTGCTTTCTTTTCCGCCAAAACAACGAAATTATACAGCCCAGCCACAACAGACCGACTATTTATTTTTCCTGCGTTGCCATTGTAGTAGCACCAAGCGAATCACCCGCATTATACACCCCCACCGCTACCACCACCACCACCACCGTCCAATAAAAACGTAATAAACAACCTAATTATCGTAATAAATAATGCATAACGACTAACGCTCGTTTTCTCTCTCTCGCGCTCGCGCAAAGCTTGTTAACGCTCGCCTATTAATTTAAGAGACTCCCCATACCCCTTACCTCCCCGCTCACGCACAATAATGGATCGGTTGTGCTCCACCACACACACACACGCACACGTACATATACGCGAGAGAAACCCAGGTGGAAACAGCTCGAATTTCGGCTTAGCCGCCGCCACCGTCTCGCGCACCCTCGAGCGCGCAGGGTGCAAGGACCTCGATTTTACGAACTCTATACCCCCGCGTGTGTATATGCTGTACATGTATATATACACATGTGCGTGCGTACGTGTATGCCTATGTGTGTACGTGGCTCCCCTCCCGCGTGCGTTTTCGAGGCTGGCCCTGACCCACCCAAAGGATACCCCCCTCTCGACAGAGAGAGACAGAGCGCGAGCAGACAATGGAAAGTGCGAGAGAGAGAGAGTGAAAGCGAAAGAACGACGCGCGCGAGCAAAGGATGCGGAGAGCAGGGCTCTGTATGTACGCGCGAAAAAATAAAGGAGAGAGAGAGGTGAATCAAAGGGAAAACGGTAGAGTGAATTTCGAGTGCTACGTGCGTGAGCGCGCGCTCGCTGGTTTCTTTTTTTGAAGCGGGCATAATAAGAGAGTGGCTTCGCAGCGCGAAGTTTCGTCGGTTTAGCTTTGTGCTAGCGCTTAAGCGCGAGCTTTGAGGGCCGCGTGAGTGAAGTTTTTAGGGAAGATTTAAGTTTGAAGTTAAGAGTCTACTATAAGCGAGATGCATCATCATTTTTTAGTGCACTTACTAAAATTTTCATTGTTTTGGTCTTCAAAGGATCTTCAATTAATGTCATTTTTCATTGTTACAGAAATCTTTATGTACTCATTGTACAGTAATCTACCTCTCGTTAGGATTAAAAGCCGAACGGTCGATTAGACAATCAGTCTGAAACCTCGCACAATGCCGCGCGGCACGAAAAGACGTGTACATCACGCGCTTCGTAACGAAAAATCGATACCTCGGAGTGATCATAAACTCGTGTTCGTCTTCTTGTCCATCCCGCTACTCCGCGCGTGTAAATATTCAAAGTCCGGTGGAATCCGCGAGCGATGGAAATCGTATCAATGTATAACGATCGCTTGGCATCGATATGCGGGTCTATAGAGCAGAAGTTGCCCTGGAAAAGGGAGATGGTTATTACCGTTGCGGTTAAGAATTAATTGTTCGTAAGTTATTCAGGGGGCTGTAGATCAGGGATTTCTTTATAGAATGTGAAGTTACGACCGAGCGTGATGGAAGTGGGGCTTTTTTTATGCTTACTAGATTTTTTTACGATATTCGTCAGTTTATTCTTTTGTTTAACACTTGACGGTTTCAGTTATCAAGCATATTCACAATATGCAAAATCATTGATCAACCTATTTTTATTACTCACAACAAAAATAAATTTTGGTTTAAAAAAAAATTATCTACTCATCTAAAAAAAAAAAACCACAAAATCACATTCCCCTTCAATTTTTAAAATAAAACTTCAAATCAAACCCCGGAAACCCACCAAATATGAAAACCAAAAAATCGCGCCAACCGCGCTCACCTCCCCGCGAAGTGTCTCTTCCACTATACCTACATAGAAAAGAGAACGCGCGAGTCTCGCTTATAGCTCGCGGGAAGGGTGGCTGACTCTCTCTCTCTCTTTCGGGGCACACAAGAGAAGGGCGGAGGCCTCTGCCTTTCGCGTTCCACAAATCAATACCCCAACCAGCGCGCTACTACTCGCCTCGACTCCCTTCTATACACGTGTGTGTGTGCCAGCCACGCTGTGGTACCGCACACGAAACGTGTCACCCACCGACCCAAACCCGCGCGCCGCGACGATGACAACAGTGCCGCGCATGAGAGAAAGAGAGACAAACAGTAGTGCGCCCCGAGAGGGTGGAAAGAGTCGTACTTTTTTTTAAGAGCGAGGTTGCTTCGAGCTCATAGCGTAACAGGTCTCGTGTGCGCGGGTGGGTGGCTAGTTATTTTGGAAAGTAGTGGCGTGACTTTGGTACGATGTTGGGGGTGAAGTAGCGGTAGGGTCGGGTCTCAGTGGGTTGGAAGGGGGGAGTTCGAGGTTATGTTTACATACTGATGATGACTGTTTTCCACGAGTTATAATTGAGTTGAGCGAGCGTGAATATAAATAATTAAATTAAAGTTTCAGCTAAAATTTCACTATTCTTTCATTATTCACTAGAATGAATATAATATTTCAAAAGCTTATTACAGTTGCGATTAATAACAGTAAACGAGGTCATTTCATTCAACTTTTAAACTTTCAAAACAAAGTCTTAATAACCCATAAATTTCCAACCACCAACTTCCATACCTCTATACTTAAAGACTCTAAAACAAGGAAGTACCTCGGAAGAACCCCCTAAAGAGCGCAAGACAACAAACACCGTATAACTCTACGCAGCGCCGAGAGTCGGCGAATAGCAGCTGCGCGACGCGAAACGGAGCATATGTCACTGGCCTTTGCCCCAAAACAGACCTTGCCGCGCGAGATAATTTACTAGGACGCGCGGAATGCAAGTAACAGCGACGTTGGCGACGCTTTTCGTCCCGATTTTAGAAAGTTTCACGAGAGTGCTTTCTTTCCAAGTTCGCGGTTCGCGATCGAGTGACCCGATTCTCCTCGCGCGCGGCCTTTCATAATTAATGGCCGCGAGAAGGAATCCCCACCGACAAAGTGCTTGTCATTATCATTGTACAATGCAAGTTCACCGATCGTAATTGCGCCGCAGCTGCACGACGACGACGACAACTGTTTTTATCCGACAATGTGTATATAACGAGATACGCCTATAAATCACCTTTACCGTTAATTTCGTTCACATCTTCTTATGACAAACAACAGCAGCCCATAAATATCACTCGCGCGTACGATAAAAGCCCCGAAAAAGCTCGTCTCCGTACGAATATGGTAATTGTGCTTGATATACATATATCGCCGGGAGGCTCTGACGAAGCCGCACAAAAGGCACACTCGTCATTCGGCAGGAAGCACCGATCAACTCGGATCATCAACAACACCGCCGCTGCCGTCGAGAAAATGACGCGACGAGCAGTACGTCACGTTGCTGCTGCATTCCATCTCGTGGTGATGCCCTTCCATTCACTGTGCGCTCGCTCGTGCAAGAGAGAGAGAGAGTAGACTATATGCGCGCGGGGAGAAATTGACGGGTTAAATTTAGAATAATACAGTCGCCGGCTATATTTGGTGCGTGCCTATGCATGCGCGTCTATTGTATTGGTCGTGTAATAGCGGTTGGCGTTCTGGAATTTTAGAGGTTTGGTTTCGGCGAGAGAGTTGGGGTAGGATAGATTCGACGGTTCTTTCGCGAATAGGCGTTTAGCTAAGCTAAGATACCAGTGTTCCTCATCCACGACCCGTACATTAGCACACTCTGTCTCCCGCTCTCCGCGAAATTCGCAGGCGTCTCTTTTTTCTGCAACGTGTGCAGAGCGAGCGAGCGAGAAGCCTCGAAAACACGCTCGCGGCGGCGAGAATGCAGCAGCAGCATGAGGAGGGGAAGCGCGATGCGGCGGCGGTGGTAGTGGCGGAGTGAGGGGAGCGGTTCATTCAGTGACTCGGCTCGGCGGCGGCATATGCGCAGTGCGCATGCGCAGTGCATCGACCGCGCTGGCGCGCAGCAAACAACGTACACACACGCGCGTATATAAATGTCTGTGTGTGTATGTTGCGGCGCGTTCGCTCACTCGCTCGGTTCATTTATCTTTCCGTACTGTTGTTTCTCCCTCTCTTTTCGCGGCTGCGCGAGACGTAGACGACGATGACTGCATGTGGAAGCGGGCTTGTAACATTTCCAGGCTTGTAAATATTGTATGAGTGGGAGGTGAGGTAGGCTCTTTTTGTTCGGGGTGTATGAGAATTCTTTTGGTTTCATGTGGTTTGGGAACCATGGGAATGTGTGGTTTCGGTAAACTTGCAATTTTTATGAGCTTATATTTTTTTCATCCAAATCAGTTATTATATTATAGCATTCGGCATTTTCATATATCGCCCATTCAAAGTGATGTAATTCGTTTCGATATTGCGGTTAAAAACCGCGATTGGCCGTTAATTTATTTTCAGCGACATGTTTACAAACCCTGCCATCACTGATATTATTCTCAATGAAAATTACGATTTCGTCACGTTAAAAGTGCAATGCATCTCGCATCGTGCACCAACCGCCACATATTTCATCAGCATTCATCCGAACATGCTGATATAACATCCAATCGTTAACGAACTCTTTATTACCCACAACATCTTACATTTCCACATATAATATCAAACTCTCTCATCGTTATATATACAACAAACCGTAAACCCTCCTCATTGAAACCCCTGCGATCGCCACCAAACGACGCACCAACGAAAAAAATACCATCTCCAACAAACCACTCGATAATAATTTATCCGTGTAACTCGCGCGGCGCGCGTCGCGCGTAAAATACATCCGGTATTTTACAACCTCTCTTTCTCGTACTACGCACTAATACAGTCACTCAAGCGCGAAGGAACGGGAGGAGGAGGAGGGGAGCGAGTGCATCAACACACTACTCGCGCTGGGAGGGGAGGGGGAGGCAGAAGTGACTGAACTGCAAGCGACTGCGACGACGACGGCGGCGGCGACCACACGCCGTCTCTTGTGTATACTCACTACGGCGTAGTAGTAGCGTCCCTTGCCCTCTCTCTCTCTCTCTCTCTCTCGCTCACTCGAGTGCTGCTGCAGCAGCGGCTGCAAAGGCTCCGCAGCGGCGTGCATGTGCTGCATGCGCGGCGATGCTTATGACTGTACGGTGGCTCCACCGCGCGACCGGTACGTGAACTTTTTTCCCGCCAGTTGATCGCACGGGGCTTGGGATATCGTCGTGTTGGTGTTTCTTTTCTTTTTTTTTTTTATAGGTGGATGAGTACGGGTTTCGATACGGGTTGTTCTATGGTGTGATCTATTTTAGCACACGTTTTTTTAATTTAGGGACCATTTTTTAATTTATTTGAATCGTTGTTAATAGGGTTTTTTATCACTGACTTGCGTCTTCCCTAAATCAGAGTATTTTTAAAAATGTTACCTATTCGCCTAATTGATTTTGTGTTATCAATGGATAATCGCTAAATAGCCACCCCTTTAAAAACATTAAATTTAATTCCAATTAATAATTTAATGATCATTCGCCTAATCGCATTCTTCTTTTTTGTGTTTCAGGTAAGTTGCCCGATGGTGAGCCAACGCTTTAATCCTTATGATACACTATAATCGCGTATTTCTTCGGTATCGTGAGTATGGACTATAAAATCGTAATTATTGCTTTGCACGCAAGATACAATCTTTACATGAAATTTCTCACTTTCATCGTTTATTATAGCACTCGAGGTTTTCTTTACACTTATTAAAAGCAGCCGCTCGTTAAATATTTTATCTCTAATATTTACCAATCCACGACTGGCACTCAAATTAAAATATAATTTAAAAATATAAATTGAATCTTCGCGCGAAAGTCAACCTATAAGTCTCGATTCCATATCCGGAGACTCTATACCCTCTTCGCTGCCTATACCGAACTTTAGCAAAACGCCGCCGCCTCGTCAACGACGCGCAGCTCGTCAATCGCCTAGGCTCTTCCCTCCCTCTCGTTGTCTCTTCTTTCTCTCTTTCCAGCGCGACTACTACTACTACTGCACACCACAGCAACAGGGGCCGAAATAATTTACGAGCCGCAGTTTACGATTATTCAGCTCGCGCGCGCGCCTCGAACACAAGACCGCAACGAAAGCTCCGAGAGCTTATGGCTTCCGAGAAAAGCGATAGCGCAGCGGTCTCTCCCTTTTTCGCGCGAGCGAGTAAGCGAGCGAGACTGCATTATGAGCCGGGGAGCTTTGACAGACAATTTAGATTTTTCTTTTACCCGAGCTGATAGCAAGCCAGGGGGAGAGAGAGAGAGACGCGTAATTTCAGGAGGCAGTCGGCAGGTTTTACGGGGATTCGCACTGCGAGAGCCGTTTATGGGAGAGGAGAAGGAGGAGACGTCCGAATTGCGTGGAATGTTGTTGATGGTCATTAGGGATTTTTGTTGCAGGGTGTAGTAGTAGTTGGTTTTGACGAGTTTCAGATTGTGTACGGTTTGCGCGCGGGGTAATCGTTTCGATTAGTAGAATAATATTTTTCGCAGTCGTAATAAAATTTATTCGCGTTTATTATCTCTACGTTTACGGTACGCAAATAGTTCATTAACTGTTGATGATTTACATGAAAAATATCAGAAATACAAGTTTCTTCCATTATATTTTTCTATTTATTTCGTTAACAGAACACATTTTTATACGGAAGGTTATAGCTCGTCTTAAATTTTTATCAATCACGCGTGAAATATTCCATAAACTACCTAACCCCGCGCCTCTACTGCGCCCCTCTCCCATAGCGTTGCGCTCCTGTTGCTCTTGCCCCGGCGCCCTCCGGTCATCGGATCGACTTTATAGTCGCATTATAGTTATCCCTTCTCCCGCTTCTCTTTCTCTTTTCGCGTGCTGCTGCTGCTGCATTCCCCTGCGGTGCATTAACTTCGCCTCCCCGTTCGTCCGTTCGTGGCCCCCGCCCTCCCGCGGGAGAGCAGCAGCAGCCTCCCCGGCACAACAACAACATTCCTCTCGCTCTCTCTCTCTCCGCCGCCGCCGTGCGCTGTCCCTTTTATGGCACGTATGAGCTGCTGCTGCTGCTGCACGGCGGAAAGGTGCTGCGCTATATTCTTTTGACGAGGCGCTCGCTTTTCTCTGGGTTTGAGCTTTTTACGAGTACGCGTATGTTTTTTTAAGAATCGGCCGGACTTTTTTAATTGTCGCGCTGACGCGGGGAGAAAATAAATTTGCGAAGTTTTAGGCGATAAAGCGTGGGTTTATGGCGTACGGGGGAGTAATGTACCCCTGCGAGTTGTGGATTGAACTTTCAGCAGAAATATAATTTAAGATGATAGCTGTATAAAAAAGAGAATTGTTTGAAGAATTTATACGGGGTTGGGCTAGGCTGGGGGGAAAAAAGTACGTGACGAGACAATAGGATATTTCTGTTTGTAGGTTTTTCGAGATGAGATTAGATATATGGTGGAAATTCATAAATCAACCATAGAAAGTTCGGAAAGGTTCGCGTCCCATGACCGTTAGGCTTGAAGAACCACCGCTAACATAATGTTTTTCGAAAAATTTACTGATCCCCAAGGCTACATACGTAAACAATCGTTTCTGTCAGCTTCTTAAAACTAAAATTCTCATTTCACCCTCGAAAGTTTTTCATTCTCGTTCCCCGATAAACCATATAAAAATTCGTAAACCCCTACTGACGCGAAACTCTCTCTCTCTCTCGTAAAATGTTAAACGCACTTTTTAAAAAACTTTCTCAACAATTTTACACTTTACACGAAGCGGCCGTAACCTCCCTCGCATGCAAATCGCTAAAATTCTTATCCCTTACAAGCCATAAATTTCCGAAAGATCGGAAGAACTTTTCCTCCTCGCGCGCCTCGCCTTTACTGCGCTGTAAAACGACGAATTTGTCCCGAGCCTTAAGCGCGAGCTCACCTCTCATCGATCCGTAATTTACAATATCTTCCGAAAATCTCTGCCTCGCGCGCGTCCATCATAATCCCACTGTAAATAACTTTTCGCAAGATTAGGAAACGGCGGATATATCCGTGAATGTGGCGCCTCTCAACACACCTGACCGAGCACAGGCATGTGTCGTGTCCGGCTTTTACGACTGCGGGGGCCTTTGGGATCGTTAACGTGTGCATCCTTGATTTTTGCCGCCCCCGCGGGAAACCGCACACGCGCGGTCGCTCACGTTCGTCCCGCCGGGGGATTACCAACGCGTGGTTATACCTGCGACCGTAAAGAGAGCCTTCATTAGTGGTGAATTTGAAAGCAATTTGGGGTTGGCTCTTTTTTTGCTCTTTCGTCATTTTTTTTTTCATTGTTATACTTTTTTCTTCATTTTTATAACACTTGATTAATGTTGAGAACGTCACTCTGTACTCTGTATACAAAAAATTTTCATTAGTAGATTTTAATAGTTTTAGGTGATATTCCACGTTAATGATTTATCAGATACCACCACAGGTTTAAAATTTATCATCGCAAATCGCCTTTTTTACTTAACGCGCGCGAAATCATTAATTATTGACGCGATAAAAATAGTATAACGCTGACGACACCTTTCTCTCCCTAACAAGATTTCTCCTTTTATCTCCGTATACAGCTTTGAAAAAGTTTAAAACATGACATGAAGGTAAGTAATTTATCGGATAATCCCATGACGCCATATCATACATTTTTAATCCCCCGACGATGGAAAATCAACACCTATAACCTATCGTACGTACAACTTGTTGATTCTGCGCACCGTTTCCCAACCCAATGTATTTATAATGCATATCGGATAATATTATTTTCATTCTTTTGGTAATAATACCGATAAGCGATGTAACATTCATAACCATCACAAAAAGTTGTACTTTATTATTCATGCTTATCCGATCGATTACGAGCTTTCGTTTACACTTTGTATCTTTTTCCCATAATACTGTTATAAAAAGCTATCCACGACATTACACGCCTCATTACCCGCATGACTTACTCCGACCTCTTCTTTATTAAACTCTTTGCAGCATCATCGCGCTCCTCAACCACTTACTTCCGAAATTCATCCGATTATTGTTCCGAAAGAACAACACGTCGCCACACGTCCGAGTCATGCGCACGCATCACGTAGGGGATGACGATGACACACACACACATATGCGCACATATATAGGGGTAGGCTCGCACGCAGCCGTGACGCCGGGCATTAGGCCAGATTAATGGAACGTGCCGGGATGTGACAGATGCGCTGACGGATTTGTACGCGTCGCGTTTTCGCGCACGCACACACACCTGGTCGAATATGTATATAGCATTATACATCAGGGCAAGCTGGCTGTTTTCTTCTTCGACTATTGGCTCGCGCGGGGGGCGGAGGGTTATGGCGGTTGGGCAATTTGTTGCGTGTCGGATTTTGGCAGTGTACTTTTTTTTTGTTAAGTAGGCGATGGGAACGTACGCAGAGGATGAAGTTATTAATGCTCAGAATTAGGCGTTTGTGACAGGCGTTACTTTTTTTCGTTTTTTAGAGGAATGGAAGTAAAATTGAAATTATTATTGACGATAGATAGACGTGACGTTCCTGCGGATAACGGCAAAGCGAATGAACCGACGACCGTCTTGCGAAATTATATAACTTGTGAAAACTCGAAGGTATCACAGTGCGTCGGAAGCGATCGAGTGATCCGCCTTTATGACTAATCTTCTCCGTGGAATGCAATTAACGGATAAGAATCGTATAAAAATTACCGAATGATCCGGGACGCCGACTTTCCCCGATGAAAAAGAACTAGACTTGCCGTCGTCGCCGTCTCCTTACGATTCGCTTAATTAATAAAACTCATCGAAAAGTTTCGGCGCGGGACTCTCTTCTCCCGCTTATAAAGTTCGGTGCGAGTCTCGCGAGTTTTCCCTATCCGTGCCGACTGATTAGGGAAAAACGGAATGAACGGCGCGACGAAGGCGACGACTGCATGGGAGAGGAGAAATTTCGATGCTCATTCCGGGAAAGTCGAGCGCGCGCGAGCTTCTTCTCTCTAACTCTAATCATTTTCAATTCATGAGAATCCTCTTGTCTAATTAAGTCGAGGCATTGTTCGCGCGGGGCGTGATTTTTCGGGAGGAGAGAGGGAGACTTTTGGAGGATAAAGATTGATTTGATGGGGATTTTGTTGGGAGATTGAACATTTGTGTTGAATTAGTATGGTTAAGTGTTTCTGATGATTTGTTCTGTATTGGATGAAGATTTTGAAAAAAATACAACTTTTATAGAGAATAATATTTTATTGTTAATATATTGTTCCAAAAGTAGTAAAATGTTATAAAATAGTTAATTATAATCATATAAATCAATTTTTAATGAAATTTTACGATTATTTCACGCAAAAAGTGCCCATAAAAAATATTTTACGAAACAATCTTCATTAAAAAGTACACTCTTCGATTGATCAGCGCGTATAATTGTTTAAAATATTTTCAAATTTTGATTAGTTTTCAGGCACCTGTGCAATTTATTAATTTTAAACGCTTTTAAATGCAAAATATTCGAAAAACTGTCAAAAAAGTCTAGAAAACTTTGCCAAAAATTGTTCTCGCGAACTTGAGTTCCTGTCTCCGACAAAATGGCGGCTCAAAAGAAATTTGAATCTTACATGAGTCTTGGTAACGCGGACTTGGAAGTTTTTTTTAAACTGTAATTCAATCTCTTTCAATTTACAGCCTTACTTGTAACTATAAAGAATTAAATATTTTATTTTAGCTATTTTAAACAAATTAATAAAATTATTTCAACTCAAAATGACTTGGTCGTTTCCGACTTATAGAATCGAGCGGTAAGGAACACCTCATTTAGAACACAGCTTCCTCGAATCCTTACTTGAAGAAACTGTATTATATTAATAAAACAATCAAAGAATCAATTAAATAATCCACTAAACAAACAATTTATTTAAACAATTGAATAAAATTGATTTTATTCGCCATTCCCACACCACGACTGCACTCACCGCACTAACAGTAACACACCGCGGAGAAATCCTAAACTCAAACAAATCTCCCATCGAAAGAAAGAAGCCACCGCAATACATAAACCCCGCACACAGCTTGGCAAAGTATCGAACTTCAACGACGCGCAACAATCCATCGAACAAAGCGAAAAGTCGAATTCCCATGGCGCGCGATTCGCCGATACGCTTCCAATACTCTCACTTACTCTCCCATCACACACACATATAACCACACCGTTTGCGTGTATATTCAAACTCGACGCGCTCCCACGAGACCACTTGCGAGAAACTGGGCCACCTATGCATTATGTAACGCGCGCGCGCGCAGCGAGTCGTCTCCGAAGACGCTCTCTCTCTCTCTCTCTCTATCCCCCGCTTGCTAGAGAACAACCAACCCTCTCTCTTATACGCTTTTCCCATGCGTTCCCTCTCTCTCTTTTCCCATAGACGTATGTACATCGTGGCGAGGGGGTCGTCGCGCGTTCATAGACCCGAAAAAAGGTCGAGGCCGCGAGCGAGCAGGTAACCTAGCGCGTGAGAGATAGCGTTATACAGGACAGCCAGGCTGCTTTCTTCTCACACGCGGCCTGTGAACTATTACTACTACCCTTGTCGCTACTGTTATACGGTATATAAGGTCTCTCACGCTGCGTTGTCGAGGTCGCGCGGTTGTAGGGAAAGTTGGGAGGAGGCGCGCGAGCGCAACCCTTTGACCGCCGAACACGGGACACGGAAACGCCATTGGCTAATAGGTGTGCGATGGCGGCGGCTTGGCGATTATGTTTGTACATTGTTTTTTGCTTGAAATTTGAATTTTATAGGAGTTTAATGTGATATGGGTTTATTGAATGGTCGGTATAGGTGTTGGGGTGGTGATGAAAAGTGACGCGAGAATAACGGAATAGAAGAAACGATTATTAGATTGCTACTGCTATTTATTTCCGCTATGCTCAAGTCGCGTCGTATTTTCCGATATAGATTGACTTTTCTTTATTTTATTCTTGATTATACTTGTAACTTTTTAAATTTTCTCGTTCAAAGCAGGTCGCTGTCGCATTTAATTTCACAACTTAAAAATCGGAGCAATAACGTTCACTTTAGATCTATTTACTATTATACTTAAAAACTATAACACCGCGGGGCACTCGGCGAACCCGACCGCATCCCAGTGTCCACGCTGCAGCGCGATTCCGCGAAAACTCTCTCGCTCGCTCTCCGGGCGCCACCTTGGCCAATCAGTCGCGGTCCGTCACTTTATAAACGGCACTTCATTAAAGGCGAACAAAAGAAACCCTCGGTCTCGCCCATTAAGAACCTTCTCTTCCACTTGCCTCTATACACCTCGCCTGTCCTCTCGTGACACGCGCCATTGTCGCGCTCCGCTACCATCTTGGTTCGCTCGCTAGCTCGCTCTAAACTCTTTCCTTCGCGATTTTCCGCACTGCGTTACGGTATGTCCTTACGTATTTACGCGCTTGCCCGGGGAAATTATTGCAGTGCAGGGTGGTTGCTTTCGCGTGCGGGAGGGCCGGCGAACGGAAGGAAAATTGCGAAACTCCATTAAACTTTGGAAACGCGAAACTCGCTCCACTGCCCTATCTGACGCTTTGGCTGTTTCTCGAGCTGCTGCTGTTGCTGCAGCTGCACACGTCTGTTGGATGAGTCGTCGGTGGTGGAGAGTTACTAGTGACGCTGCTACGCGTATAGGGGGCTACTTTTACCGATACTTTGTTACTCGAGTCTTTTTTCAATTAGCTGCGCAGAGTGGAGCCATTGAATTAGTTAATAGAAAGTAATTTTGTTATGGTGTTAAAGCTATTTTTCTTTTATTTTTTATCGAAGGTTTGTTGGACGTAAATGGTGAAGCAACTTGGTAATACGCAAGGGATGATACATTTAAAGCGTTTTGATGTATTCTTGGTTAAAAAATAACTTAGGAATTGAAGTAGTCTTACCAATTAATAAAAAATATTTTTATTAATTTATATTTTTGCATAAATATTAAATTTCTGGTAGAAATTTGACACGAACCTTGCGAGTCTCTTTACAAAATCTGCTGACAAGGCAGCCTGTAAAAATATTTAAATCAGGCCACCAACCTAAAACAGTAATCTATATTAACTAAATTACCAACAGTCAGCAATAAAATGAATTATATTTCTTTATTTTTTATCTAAAAAGAAATTTTTAAATTACGATTTTTTTCTTCAAAAAAAGACACTACTTGAAGAGGTTCAATCACGCCCCGGTTAAAAGTCACTCACCGAGCTCACACCAAACGACTCACTTCTACCTAACCACATCGGAATCGCCGAACCAGCACCACCCTCAATCCAATAAATTTTTCACTGCAGTAGTAGAAGCAGCAGAAGCAGCAGCGTCGACGGCCGCGTCTCCTTTTTCTCGGTCGATAGTGCGTGCGCGCGTCCCATCGATCGCCGCGCCTGGACTCTCTCTCTCTCTCTCTCTCTCTCTCTCTGCGCGCGCGTGCTCTCCATGCCGCAGTTTCCCTTTTCCCGAGGGACACTTTGATGTAGGGACCGATTTCGGAAGCTCTTACGGCCCTACCATAATGTGTTACTATATACCTGTACGCGTCCGAGAGTTTGCGCAGCGTTGGTCGAACGTATAACGTGCCCTCTCGACTGTCGATCTCTATGGGCTTTCGAACCTTCCCGTTTAACGGCGGACGGTCGGTTACTTTCCGGGAGGAAAGATTTTGGGAAAGCTGGATTCTGGAAATCTGTAGACTTTTGAGATTTAGAAAGTATTGGTTTGAGGTTGTACTTCGCTGTGAGGAAGGGAATTGATATTGTAGGGATGAATATGACAAGGACGTATCTAGAATTTTTCAACTATTAATTTTATTACCCAAAATCATTATTTGAATAATAACCCTAATAATTCGAATTTTCTAACACGGTGGGTTTAATTTTCAAGGAGTCAGAGAAAAATTTTAAGTTTCAAAACTTTGATAAACAGTTGATGAAAAAATTAATAATATAAG
>UXGD01000099.1:0-101736 GCA_900474315.1 Torymus auratus
GCGGTTAGTACTTGGATGGGTGACCGCTTGGGAATCCCGCGTGACGTTGCTATTCTTTTTGCTTTTTTTTAATTACTTTATTATTATACTTAATATCAGTTAATTATACGTATAAATTAAAAATTAAAAATTTTAAAATAATTAGAAATATTCCTAAAAAAAATTTTTGTCCTGTTTTCTAAATCTTTCTACTTTAATTTCAATAAGATATGATCATTTTATATTGAAGTAAACTCTACTGTAAAAAACTCATAATTGTAAAGCGATTTTTCGAGGAATAAAGTTATAAAGTATCTTAATATCGAGTCAATATGTGACAGTCAACACCCTCCTTTTAGTCCTTTATCGTATTTTTCACTTATATAATGTCGAGAGGTTTTTTATCCGAAAAAGAATACTTGAAATACACATAAGTAGCGAACGACTTATACAAAAAATAATCATAAGGCTTACAATTCAAAGTATTTTTCTGTACATGGAAAATATGTCATTGGATTTTAACAAATTTTCAAGAGGATGTTGCAAATTAATTGTATCCTAATCGATATTTTTGTATTTTCCGTGATTCTTTTTCAGTTTTTAACTTTTCCTACATTATTATTTATGCTATCCACTGTTCTCGATCGACATAATCGAGGCATCTATAATATTTCCAACGTCCTCTTAATAGAAATAAAAGGTTTCACAGCACCTCATCAGACTAACTTCTTCAATATTCAAAATTAGTCAAAACAACTCACCACCGATTCTCAATCATCAGACACTCTCCAGCCCTGCACTCCTTATCCACGGCGCATTTCGTCCCATCCAGCGCGGGTCCGGCAAAAAAGAATCCCGCCTTCTTCGGAGTCTTGCACTTCAGCTTCTGACAAACGCCTTCAGGCATCACCGCGTAGGCCTCCTTATCCCTGAGCAGCACCTCGCACTGCCGCTTGGCAGTCCAGCGTCGGCCCGGAAGCTCGGAAAACCTGCTGCTGTGGTCCAGATGAAGACGATCGGAGTCGCGACGCGGCGGACCGTCCAGGAGGCAGGATTTCGTAGCGGGCAGAGTAGCGACGAGGTCGCGGCTGCAGCTGGACCACTGAGCCTCGCCCTCCACGCCGCGGCTTGGCGACATGATGAAGCCGTCACGCGGACAGCTATTATTCGAGGAGTCATGGTGCATACCCAGGCTGAAGACATGATCGTTTTATCATATTTATAATTATTTTTTTTAGCTAATGATCGGATATACTGTTAATTTAATTGAAGGAATCTTCCTCGTACTTGTGTGCAATCTCGTGAGCAGCGATGTACACTGACGTGAAGCCAGCGGACGGATACGGCCTGCCAAAATGATTCGTCACCCCGAACTCGGCGATGACACAGGCGTACTCATCCCAGCACACTCCACCGACAGGCGCCAGCCCCATTGTCACGTAATTTTTCTTTCCCTCCTCGACGGCATAAAAATCCAGCCCTGAAATGTACAACGCCATGTCCCAGTGTTTGGGATCGTTATCGTCAGGCGGATTGATGCTCTTGGCGTAGGCACAGAAGGTGTCGAGAAGGTCGCCGCGCTCGCCGTCGAGGCTGGCCAGCTGCTTTGGTTGCCGCTGCATGAGCTCGAGGCGCACCAGGGCGACGTTTACGCGATGGCCGAGACTAGGGTGGTAGTACAGCGCCTGGACGTTGTTCACGTAGGCGAGCACCAGGTCCATGAGGCGGGACTCGTCGCCCGTGTAAGGATGGAAGAGTCGGTACGCCGCTTCGTCGAAGAACACCGCTGTAGGGGGTTTGATAGGAACATTTATTCTTTATTAATTTTTTTGATAAAAAAGAGCTGGAAAGAGTGAGTCACGTCGAAACTCTTTTGCATCGTGTGTAAAATGAAAGTAAAGCATGTAAAACCTTAAACAAATATTGAAAAATCTCGCGGAAGAGCGTGAATTAATATAAATAAGAGAGAAACGCGAGCCGTCGCGATAAATTCGAAACTGTTGTATAGTATATTTTTATATATTACAACATTTTTAAATATCCTCGCGTGTCCATACATCACGACATTGTATATGTATATATACGTTTATACAAATATTTATTTTCATACGCGCGGGCGTCCCTCTGGATTCTTTTTTTTTTCTTTACTCGTTTTCTGCGGAGAAAACGACAATAACGCAGGAAACTTTACGCGTCTTCCGTATTTCTCTTTGTCCGATTGCGCGCGAACGGGAAGATAAAGCCGCCGGAATACGAGAAGACAAGGAACACGGCGAAAACGAGGAAGAGAAATTA
This sequence comes from Torymus auratus, assembly GCA_900474315.1. NCBI lineage: Eukaryota > Metazoa > Arthropoda > Insecta > Hymenoptera > Torymidae > Torymus > Torymus auratus. The sequence continues at coordinate 2,275 of UXGD01000099.1, forward strand.
AGCGATGTAAATGCGCTGCGAAATAACGAAAAAAAAGCCAAGTCTCTCTCTCTCCTGATCACACATGCAAACATAAAGTCGTACGGCGAAACAGCATAATCCGGTGCTGCGAGCCCGAAAAGCAGTTTCCCCGATCGTCGGGGAAAAAAGTGTGTCTCGCGTTACCCGCACATCGTGTGCATTTTGTCTCTTTTTTATGTCTTTTCGCGACAAGCGCGCGATCAACAACCCAATGTCATCAGGCTCTCGTTGCTTTATTTCGCTCTTTTTTTCCTTCATCGCGCGCGGACTTTCGTAACCATGCCGTATATGTTAAATGCAAGAGAGCAGCTGTCGAGTCTTCTATTATATATATATTAAAGCTCAAGCGCGATAGACGCGCACGTGGCCGAGCCGTCACGTGTATTTTGTATATGTATTTATACTCGTCGTCCTTATCTCTCCGGAATATTCTCGAACGTTTCGGAAATATGTGCACGATGATTATTGTTTAATGCTCCGGGAGCCGGTTGCAACAGGCTTTGGAGCGTCCTAATTGTTTGATGCGATAAAGTGTACATCTTAATTATGAGTGTACCGCCTGGTTGATTAAACGAGAATTTATTGTTATTTAGTGCGGATGTAGTTTAGAAAATAAGAGGAAGGATAAAAAAATATATTTATTCAAGTACTTAATTATAATGTCTTTTATTTTAATATCAGTTTCTGGATAAAAACTTTTTTGGTAATCTATTAGGATATATTGTGTAAACAAATTTTAGAATGAAAATAAGCACGTAGAATAATTATATTTATAATATGTTATTAAATTTATCTCATTTATAAGCTGAATGATAAAAGAAATTTTAAGTCACACGTATCGTAATATACTAATAAAGTTTTGCACATTTAGTGTTATATTTCTTTTTTCTTTTATTATACAAAGTTGGCGGTTCGCGGATTCTATACCAGATACTCTTTACTCAAGACGATATAAGCGCAGAAGGCTTGAGAACGTGCGAAATATATTAAGTATTTTCTTACCATCAAGCATTTCGTAAAAAAATAATTTATAATAAAATCATAAATAATGTTGATAACGTCATAATTATTAAGGTCATACACCGTTACTCACTGCGTGTACAGTAGAATTACTACATACAAGCTTTTTTTTTATTGAAATTCCAATCATTATCATAATGAAGTCATTAAACTTTACAACTTTTCGTTTACAGCAATAAAGCTTCTGACTGCGGATGCAAATAAAAAATAAAACGTTTTGTACCTTTTTGCATCTGTCACATGATTAACATTATTGAAAAATTTCAATGAAATCATTAAATATAAGTACAGATTTTTTCAACATTTTAATTATTTAATTAAACAGCAATTTTTATTACCTAGTTCAAGAGTAAGATCCGATGTCACTTTTTGACTAGGTTTTTCTTCAGCCTTACTAGGAGACATTTTTCGACGAGACATGGCTTTGAATCTTTGACTATTTGACATATGAGCTTCGCCTTGTTGATAGGGAATCCGTCGTTTTTTGATCACATGGGGCTCGCCGAAGGACGATGAAGATCTTACCTTAATCCGGTGTTTCTCCAAGACGTGCGAGTCCTCATTGCTCAACGGAGTTATTTCAAGACTGTCGTTCTCAAGGAAAACGAATCCGTGCTTGGGATAAAAAAGGCGCATGATTTTAATCATATTCGATGAATTTTAATTTTAATTGAAACTTAAAATACTTTAATAAAGTAAAGGAATGAAATGAATAAAACTTGAAAAATACTGTTGCAAAAACTATTTTTCTTTTGTTCAAGCCTTTAAAATGTTAAAAAATAACACTAACCACTGTTCCTACATCACATAAACTAATAGCAGCACTGCTAACTGAACTCCTGTGAAGATAATGACACGAAGCACTTCCCGAAAAATTTTGTACTTTCTTTAACACATCATTTTCCTCACGCTTCCAAACTTCGAAATCCGGACTCAATAAATACTCGTTTTTCTCCAATATCAAATCAACTTTTTCACCAAACACCCTAAAGCTCAGTGGCACCTAAAAAAACAAAAGTACTCTCATCTCTAACAATCCCGTATAATTCTCCTCATCTATTTCAAATCTCTATATTTTTTACCGTCGCGTTACCGCTATCCCACGTCATCGGCAAAACAACGACTTCAACTTCTTCATCGTTCGCTCGCGCGCTATTAACGCAATGGAAAACAAGCAGCAACTTCACAAACAGCAGAGGAACAGAATCCATGACGATTATGGAACCAGCCCGCACGCGCGCGTCAAACACTGCAGTTCATGGCCAACCTGGATGTTCCCTTTATAGGCTGCGCATTGCAATCTGCATTTTTTTTTTGCGAAATGCATAATTGCCATAGAAACGCGTGAGGTGCACAACAATGCAGGAAAAAAGGAGAGTGGTGCATATGAAACAATGCTGGTGCCACTATTTCAGTCATTGACCTTGGGCCTCGGGCGCTCATATTCGGATTATTGAAATCAAAAGCACTGTGGGTGAGAATGACAGGCGAGAAAATAAAAGAGAGAGCGAGATCAAGTATAAAAAGCGCATGTTAAAAACTAAGGCAGAGACTGTTATATTCTGTTGAAAGGTATATCGTATTTACTGACGGTCAAAATTTGTTCATGGTACACAAGAAAATCTTCAAAAATTGTTTGTTATTGTTATTATTCGATATAGAAAATTGCTATTATTATGCTATTTCGAAATCTCGTCGAAGAAGTTCCATGTGTACAAGCGATAAAAAACTTTTTTTTCTGTTCGTTTTGTTTTCTGTTGCACCTCTGTACATTATAATATATATCTGAACTTTTTTTCCTCGTGGTCCAATTGATATTCGAGAGACAATCGTTACGTATTCATATATGTAAGCGTAACTGTGTTGTGTAAATGCAGTAATATATATGGAGGTGGGTGAAAATAAAAGAGAAGTTGCATTGTTACAAAAATCTTAGTATTAAAATATTCCAATAAAAACAATAAATAATAATGGTCAATAATACAACTAATAGAAGGTTCGGCAGTGTATGTAACAGCTATACTTTGCAGGTGCCTGCATCGTTTACGATATCTACGTGTTCCTTTTTTCCGACGTATGTATAAGGGTACTTCGATATAAATAATCCGATTGTTTCTATACAACGTATGATTTGATTAACTTTTTACACTATGAACGCACTTAAAAAGTGACAAGAGACGTTTTTTGCGTCTACGGGAATGCCATGATTAGTAAATAATCCTTTTTTTATGCTTTCGTATCTTTACATTTACAGAAAAAAGGTCACGGTACTCGAAAGAACAGCGAGTGATCGCAACCTTTTTTCCTATATACCGTTTACACTTCAAGTTCTTTTAAGTTTTTAATTCTTATCGGTTACACGATGCACCAGTTGAAAAATGTTCAACGCTCGCAAAGATTGCTCGATTTCTTTGGATTATACATTTCGTCGTCAGTTCCATTTAATAACACTTTCTCGTTAATTTTTTTTTGTTTTTCTGTTTTCATCGAAACGATCGTTACAATTGTATTATTTGCTGTTGTCGCCATTACAAAACAAGCAGCGGTGAACACTTTGGTTAAGAGACTCTATCCATCGGCCGGATGGAAGATGATGTCGCTTACAAAATTCTAAAACGCTAATTTTACAACGAACACACAAGAGGCTCGACAGTAACTAAATACCGACTGCCGATTGTTTTATTTTACTTCTTTCATTTTTTTTATTCTCGACCGGCTATTAGACTACGATGGGATGCGCGCCACATGGGAGCCATCGTTTTATATTATTTTAAATTTGTTGTTAAACTTTTTAGTCGCTTAAGTAAAAAGACTACAAGATTCGGTGAAAAAGATGTTTCGAGGTTTGCTTCACGCGTGTTGAACCTTAATCTCAATGGTATTCGAGAGCTCACGTTTCAAAAGTGCGCAAACCTCATTATACGTTTGCTTGAAAAATGTTTCACTTTTTGTTCAATCTCGTATAAATATTTAAAATTACATTACAATATTTCTCTTATGTGAAATTTTCACATGATTTTTTTTGTCGGCCATGCACTTTTGGAACGTAACTCTCTCAGCTTTGTTGTATACGACGGTGGGATACACATTGGCTTAAATCATCATACATGCATTCGCGAAATATCGAATCAACCAGCCATCCCGTAATCCATATCTATATCGTTATAAACGTCAAAATTGAAAAATTTACCTAATATCATATACGAACTATAATGCGACTCGCTTTAAAAAGTGACAATTGTACCTAACGGACAATAATCGAACCTGAGCGATACAATTTAACTTTCCTATACCGATTTAATCGTTAATCATACGGCAACATTTTCGTTTAGCGCAAAACAAAAAACAACATTTTCTCTTTATACAATAACTAAACAATAATAATAATAATAATAATAATAATAATAGAAGAAGAATCCAGACTTAGGCGATTTACATTACACTGAAGTAGAAGCTTTTTGATTATCTACGCTTCCTTTTTGTATTAATTACAAGTTACACGTGAATGTTAAAATACACCTCGTTAAGCAGGAGCCTATTATTTTCTTACTTGCATTTCCATGATGTTTCACTTATATATTTAATAAAGAAAAAAAATTATTTAAAAAATATAATAAAAATAATAATTTCATTGAAAATATTGAAAAATCATAGCACATATATTTATGTACTATATTACTTGGATGAAGAAAATGGTGTTAATATTATTACTAATACTGTATATAAATTAAAAAGTACATTATCGACAATGTAATAATAGCCCGTTTTGAAAATCTGTAGGCTTACAGAAATCAATTATAAAATTCAATGTTTGTAACATAATTTATTAAATAGAAGAGCTCTTATCATGCAATGATAAAAATGGGGAGCATCAATAACAATCATAGATTTAAAAATGACAATGGATCGCTTTTAAAAGAACTACTACCATAGAATATGAACCATTTTCTTCATGCATACGCGATTTCACAACCGCTTAGGAAAAAAAATAAGGATAAATTCTTGTTTAAACAAAAGAGGGGGAGAAAAAAAAAACAAAAAATACGTCGCGTGAACCAGCCAAAAAGCATCTTCTCCGAGATACAGCCACATCAGCCTAGAGCCCGTATCCGTAAAAGGGAAAAACTAGAAAGAGGACAAAGAAAAAAAAAGAATAATCGACGAGCGAGTCGTAGCAATTCTAGTCCGAGTCTCTATAAAACGCTATTTGTACAAAAGGGGGGTGGGTGGGCTCGGATCACCCACCACATTCCTCACATCCTCCCTTAAAATTCAACGAAAACATGTGTCTGTGTGTGTGTATGTGTGTACGTGTCTAACCGACGACCGGTATCGTCGCGTTACGACTGCTCGTCGTTGCCGGGCCACTGATGATGGTGGTGCTGGTGGTGATGATGATGATGGTGTCCGGACTGATGGTTCCAGTCCCAGTCCTTTCCCTTGGGCCTGAACTTACTCGCGGCTGCTGCGGCCGCTGCGGCAGCGGCAGCTGCCGACGACTGACTACCTGGGGGTGCCCAGTCTCTGTGAAAGAATTTCTTCTTGAAGTGGTGTCGCTCGGGGTCGGCTTGCCGCTGGTACTTGAGCGGCACCGATGATGACGAGGACGACGAACCGCCGGGTTGCGATACAGCCGAGTGATGGCCACCGTTCGTATTAGCTGGTCGTGGACTACCTGGGGACGGCGTGCGTGGCGGGCCCAAAGCCTCGTCCGGCGAAGGTGCGATTGGTGGTGGGCCCAATACCGCACTGTCTGAACCCAGTCCACTGTCCGGACTTGTGTTGACGCCCTCGGTGGACCGCCGACGTTTGTCCAGCTCCGTCGAGGCGAACGCCACGAGTCTATCGAAACCCGAGCTTATGCGATCCTGCCAGTCCGACTCGGCGTCTACAACGGATTCGGGAACGTTAGAAATAATGCAGGAAAAGTATATAGATTGGTGTTTGCGAGGTTTGACAGAAAATTCTGTTGAAAAACTGAAAAATACTAATATTATTATTAACAAATATAAATAAAAGTATAAAAACATATGTATATTGATCTATGGATAATAATAATGTTAAATTTTTCGTATTGTAATATTTTTAAAATGATAAAATTTTAACGCTTCCAAAAGAACTTCCTTATCAAATTGGAGTACGGGGTTGATGATGAATGAAAGCTCAACTACACAAAACGATATTCTCACAAAAATAAGCCATTGCGGAAGATACATATTAGAGACATATGCGGGTGTATGCAGTTTGAGAAGAAATGAAGTAGTAATAATAAGGATTTGATAACACTGTTTTATTTTTTTTTCTCAGCACGCTGTAAGAAATAAAGCGACACACAACAGAACTAGAGGTAAATAAACAAATGAAATTTCAAACGCTTGGTTACCTACATAAGTATTGTAGATAAATAATTGCTGTGCGCTCTTGTCTTCGTCTGCTTTACATGACCTACTTGCGCAAGAAGCTACATTGTATTACTCAACATGCAAACATGCAACATGTCACACGTAATTACGAAGCAGCCCAAAATTAAAAAATTTTGGCTTATTTTCATGAAAGTATCGGAATACTGTTGATTCGTCGCGATGGTCAAAAAAATAAGTCCAGAGTAAAATAGATATTTCGTCGAAATCTTTCACTACGGAATTCTAACATTAAAGAATTATTTCGTAAATTTAAAATAGAATTTAATTACAAATAAATTTTAATTGAAATTAGCAATATTTAAAAAAAACAATAGAATTTCTAGAACAATAGAAAATCTTTACTTAAATACTTCTCGACAATTCAAATCATTCAAATTTAATACATTGTCAAATTCTTACCGAAACTTCTACTATTTTTGTGGTTTTGATAAAAAGTTATTGACAATGAGAATAAAACTACTATACTTACAATTTTTACTGAAATACTTTTTTTTTCACTACTTTTATAAAATACTTTAGTCTTACATTTTTGACAGGATAAATAAGGCATGTTTGAAACGCTTTCGACTTTTTAACAGCGTTGAATGACTCAATTTCAGAAAAATACACTCTCATTGCTTATGCTGCAATTTGTTCGAGCGAAAGAAACCACTGCGACCATAAATTTTCTTTCACAAGACGAATGAATCGATGATGAACGTTAAAAGTGATGAGGGAGGTGAGTCTCAATTTTCTGATTGCGTTTTTCTTTACTTTATAAATAAAAAAAAGGTTTAGTGAAATTTGAAAAAACAACCCGTGGTGGGTCAACTCACCGACGAATACGAAATCGACCCGAGGGCAGCAACACGTTTTCTGTATATTCTCCCTCTGATCTGTGATCGTTCTCAATCTCTTTTTCTATATAAAACAAGCTGCACGGGTTGTGATTGAGATTGAGTATTGTGACAGACAGAGCTAACCAACATACAGCTACAGTGCATCTAACAAATACACTAAACAACAACAAAAAATAAAAAATATAAATAAAGATTCAGAATCCAGCTCCAATGAAAAAATAAACAAAAGACGTACGATAAAAAAGGATTAAAAAATAAAAGAACCACAGAAACAAACGAATTGAAATAATAGAGGTTGACAATTGAGTGCATAGCATAACTCAAAATGCAGAGGCGAGAGAAAATAGTCATTACAGAGAGAAAAAGCGACAGATCAGCGTATAATATTTTTAGAAAATACAACCCTGGGTAAGTATTACTCAGCAAGTCGGTTACTTTTGAAAAAGTAAAAGAGGTAAGGGTTACGTTGCGTTACTGTAAGTTAGTTTTTCGTTGGTCAAATAAAGGTTTTGCAAATTAAAATTTTTTAATAAGATTTATTTAACGTATATGTTAATCTAGGAAAATAAAAATATTTTTACATTCAAATCCATATACCTAATAGCATCAATTATAACAATCCAATATTTTATAAATTCTCTTTAATATACAACATATGCAATTATTAAACTTCATTTGACACGATTAATGATAATGCAAATCGAAAACTATATTAAACGATTAAATTTTCCAATTTTATAACAATTGTAGATTTTTATAAAAAAAAAGAGATCTTAAAATTTGTAAAGTTGAATAACAATGATAAAATAAAAGTATTCGCTACAAGGAAAAGTAATTTTCTAAAATATTTACAACTGCAGCAATCTAAGATACATAATTATAAATACAATAAATAATATCTGCATATAAAAACTACTAATAATCCATGCTTAGAAGGCGTACAAGTAACTATGACAATCACAGCTTGCAATACTTTTTTTCTCTAAAAAGGTAATAAAAAGATGAGTCCACTACTCCTTACAAAGCTCTTCATGATCTCGTACCGCATACACACGCATACCACCACATAAAAATCAAAAGACGAGTTAGCAATACAAAGCGCCGCCGTCTACTCTCGTGGTTTGTGATATCTTTTGTAACGATGACCCGAGTCAAATGTTTAATTTCGTGTGCTCGCGTATATTTGTGTATGTGTCTGCGTATGCGTCTACTCACCGTCATCGGTGTGTCGCTGACGCGGATTCGTTATATGCGATTCGTCGACGTGCGGCGTCGAGGTATTCGAATGCGGCTCGAGCAGCGGACTCAGAGGCGCACCACTGGTGCTCACAGTCGACACTATTGCTTCCGTTTTAACGGACATCGTCGGCTGGCTCTGAGGCGTCACGGCGCTAGCACTGTTACCGCTCGAGTTGCCGCTATTCGAATAGCGATTATACGGTTGAAACCTACTATAAGAGAACAAACAGAACTCGTTGAATCTCCAGATGTAATTTTAAATCATTTGTAATAAAATAGAGATGATGAAAATAAAATATTTATCAATTACTGAATTTTGTGCCAGTATGATATAATCGTACCTTCTATCTCTGCTCGAGGAAGAGTGCTCCGTTTTGCTAGAATTATTGCTGTTTTGATTGTTGAGCATTCGAGCATGCAAAGTTGCGGCCAATCCCTCTAGCGGTACTATTTCACCGTTCGCCGACGTAGATTGTGAAGATTGCACGGTCGATGAGTTCGAGTGGGATTGGCTAATGGACGACGAGGGATTGTCGGCGAAGTAAGACTCGTGATAAGGCTTGATGTCTGCGCGCGGCAGCTGCACCGGCGTATATCTGTCACAGAAAATGTGAGGTTGCCAAAGTTCGTTAAAACTTTTATGTCGCAAATAAGAAACATTATCGACAAACGTCACAAACATGTACACATATATAAAATAATGTTCTCAGTGAAATCCATACACCATAAGCATGCTCTCGTATGAGCCTACCTTTGTGGTTGCGATTGTTGCGGAGGATAGAGAACGGACGACCTCGTCGTGGCGGTACTCGCCGTTGGGGTAGCCGGCGCCGAGGGCGTGGGGGCATAGCTAGCCACGTGGGCCAGCGTTGCCAGCCCAGTCTCACCCTCGGCGCTAGCGGGCCGACTGATCGGCGAGTACACGTTGTCGGGCCTTCCACCACTTATCACGCTCATGTCAACGGCAGCGTTGATAAGAGATTGGTTCGATATCTCCAGCGTGCGCTCGATCTCGCCGCTCACCAGGTCTCCTATCGTCCTCGTACCCAAGATGCCACCATTGCCTCCTGCCCCACTGCTACTATTACTGCTACTGCTGTTGCCACCAGAACCAGCGTTCGCGCTCGCTGTCGACATGATACGGGAGTTCTCGCTCCTGGATTGATGGTGTGAATGATGATGGGAGTGGTGTTGTTGCTTAGTTTCGGCAGCAGAGGTCGAGGGTCCGGGCGGATGGTCCTGACCGGACGAGTGCGGCGTTGTCAGGCGTTCCTGAGAGAGATGTCGACGCAGAGCCATCTTAGCGGGCGATACCTTTGAAGCAAATGTGAGCTTTGATATTGCAGAGCATTCCCAAAGTAACGGCTAAGAAATGTCATGCGGATATGCAGATTTTCACATAAAAAAGACATAATGCACAAAAGTAGCATTCTGCAAAATGAATATATTGCATAAAAGGAATAGATATAAAGAATCTGCTTTACAATTTCTTGCCCATTACTTTGAAAATCAAACCAACTTATGGCGGTCCGAAGCTGTTGTTTTTGCTAAAAGAAACTATCTTAGAGCACTTTAAGGATATTTATTTCACAAAGAAAAGATGAAAAACAAATAGACACTTGTCATTTCTTAGAAAAACTTCTAACTACATAGTGAACAAACTTATCGCCTGGACTACCACGAAGTTGTCATCAAAGCGATCAACATTCTCCAAAATAACAAATAATAAACTTACCTGCGTGTAATCCGGTGGATTAACGCTCTGCGGTAACGCATGCCGTTTCCTCTCGGGTTCCGCAGATAACAAACTACCCTGCATCTGCGCCTGCTGCTGTTGTTGCTGTATCTGTTGCTGCTGCTTACTTCTATTCTGATGATCTTCATTCAGCACACTGGTGATGATACTCTTAAGCCTGTCCTCGAAATTCGCGACCCTCGGTGGCTCGGGAACGGCTCGACTCGAGTCACGAGCTACCTGCGACGGCACAGTGGCAGGCGTCGGACCGAAGCTAAGAGTGGCTTGAGGCAGTCGCGTCCTCGAGCCGCTGACTGATGTTGTCGTTGCACTTTGTGTCCTGTTCGGCAATCGGCCGGCCTCGATCTGTCGCCCTGTCTCCAGGATTTTCTGCGCCAGAAGCTCGGGGTTCTTTTCCTGGATCTTACCGACATCCGGCACGTCCGGCCATTCTTGCGAGCGAGATCGGCCTTCTCGACTCTTGCGCGAGCTACCGCTCTTACCAATGTGCGACGGGTGCTGGGGATGTGATTGTTGCTGCTGGCCGGGTTGTTGTGGTGATGGTTGATGTGGCTGTTGTTGTTGTTGTTGCTGCTGCATGTGCTTGATGTTAGTGCTCTCCCGATGCTGCTGTTGCTGACTCGCGGCATTCTGTTTCTCGAGGGTTGATCGTTCTATTGCAGTCAGTTCTTGCTCCAATTTGTTCACCTGTGATACGAACCAGTGTTTTTTATTGAACCCTTATAACAGTTGTACCAACCCTACATTGATCATTGGGCTAACTTACCTGAGAACGTAGACGTTTACGGTGTGACAGTGTAGCCGAGATCTCCTTCAACAAGTGCTCCTGGGTAAGCGGCTGCGGAGGAGGTGGTATACTCGTCCCCGGCGGGCTGAACTTCTCCTGCAGCTCCTGGTGTCTGAGTGTTGCTAATCTATTATGTTCAGTCTCTATATTCGACACTTGAGTCTGCAATTTGCTCGCCTTGGCCTGCAGCTGCTTATGCCGGAGCACGATCTCCTTGGCCTTAGCCAAGAGATCACCGGGTGACGTGGCATTTATGCCCAACTCGGTCATGCGCGCTTTTAGCAGTGCCACGCTGTCGTCTATCAGGACCTTGATTTGTTTCTCTAATTGAGCAGCCCTCGACTGTAGCTTCGAGTTCCTATCGCGTTCCTTGGCTATATCGGCATTGACGGACGCCTTAAATTCTGGACTTTTCATCGTATCCAGCATTCCCATAAATTGATCCCTGAAATGAGTCACAGAGCCATATATGATAAAAATATAGCTTTGTACATGGATTGGAGAGTGCACACAGATATTTTATTAATAAAGATAAAAATTGGATTATCAACCGAGTTATCAAGGAAGATATGATTCACTGAACATGATACAACCTGTCTAAAGATAAAATATTTTTAGAAATAATATAGCTATCAAATTATCAGTTGTTCTTATAACTTTGGTTAAATTCCTGTCAAAGTAAAATTTTGAAACTATACTACTCAATTTTAGATATGATAAATTATTGTGTGCTTTAAATTCATCCTTTAAAGAAATAAGGATTAAACAAATCAGAATCTTACCTATATAAATCTAAAAGTATTTGCAGAGCGTACGGCGTGTCGTTAGGTGCTGCAGGTATACTAAGTTCCTCGTGCACCGAGGCAGCGTTCGACTGCAACGACGTGAGCGACAGCGAGGTCAGCTGCTGATCAACAGTGCCGGGTGCTGGTGGCGGTTTCTTGCCAGATGCTTGCGGCGATGTGCTCAGCAACGTTTGACTGTGTAGTAGATCTAGCCCCGATATATTGATGGCCTTCTTAGGCTTTGTTTTCTTAATGCCCCGACCTCGCTGTCTGCCCCTCGTAGCAGCGGGTCTCGAACCGGCGCCGCTCGCTTTTCTGCTTAGTTTCCGACGCATTTTCGTTCTACGTGACTTGGTCGTGTGCTCCTCGTCGTCCGAGTCACTATTTGTGTTCTGCTGCTCCGAGTTGTTGGGACTGTTGTCCAGTTGACGCGAGAGGTCTCGCTTCGCGCGCTCAGCCCTGCTCGACACCCTAGTATTATTGCTGGCAGTGTTATTTATCACAGAGTCTAAATTGTCGTCTAGGGCGCCCTGCTTACTGTTCTTCAAGTTGAAGTAGCGCTCGAGCTTTGTTCGATCGATAACGTGCAAGTAGTAAGAAACCGGCTTCCCAGTCCACGAGACGGAACCCTTCAGCGGTGACATTTCCGAGACATGCATTATCGTGCCAATATCTAAATGAGCATAAAATTTTTTTTTTTTATTAGTCATGGAATTAAATTTATTGAATCTATTGAAAATACGGTAATTTAAAACATTAGTATTAGTATTTCTATATATAAATTGAGTTTTTATTAATTTTAAAACAGCAGTATAAGAAGTCTTACCACTAAGATTTCTGTCTGTTATCCTAAAGTTTAAAGGACAGAAAGATTTCGACGACACAATACGTGCACCATCCCTTAAATCCGCAAAGCGTTCTTTTAACTGATGATCTACTGTAGGCCCGAATGCAAAATTATTGACAAATACTATTGTGGCTCCTGTAATACTTTCTTTATGCTCATCAGCAAGGAAATCGCCTTTGACTATACGGTATTCCCCACAACGTTTCCCGTACCAACTGAGCCATTTGCGGAAATTTGTTTGCATACTCTACAAGTAACAAAATTTTGTATCAATATTTGATACAATAAATAAATAACATATTTACATTAATTTTTTTCTATTTACCTCTGCATATTTCGAAGGCACTTCTGCTCTTTCGACTCCAATGCAGATTTTACAGGAAGTAGAGGCAGCCATTTGAAGAACTACCTGGCCTACACCAGAACCTAAATCTATGAATACATCATCTTCTGTTACATCTATTTGATCGATCATTTGACAAACTAATTCATAGCTAGTCTCCCCATATACTTCTGGTGAAAAAGGTTCATATTGATTTAATTTATCAGGTTCCACGACAGCCTGATTGTATGTTTGTTGCAGTATGTGTCGCAGCAATCCTCTGCTTGGCCTCTTATTTAATCTCTGGGATGGTAAACTTGTACCCTTCTCCTATATTGTATTTAAAAAGATTATATTTATTATATTTTTCATAGATTTATAATTAAAATAATAATATATAAAGATAGATAATGGAAAACAAAATAAACAATTGCATGAGAGTAATCATTCATAAATAACTAAACTACTATACACAAAATTAATAGATAAAATGAAACTGTAAATCAATGAAATATTAGAGGATAATATAATAATAAAAATTTAGCAGAGAGAAATTCATGTTTCAAAAATAGATATTTATTATATATAATAAAATAATACTCACCAATTGTACTAAACTATCGATAGCCCTATTGAACCTATCACATAGATTTTTCATGCTTTCGTAGTCACGTGTGTCATAATTGCAGAGAATATTATTCTCCAGAGGCAGTTTGAGGTCTGGCAGGTCCTCGCAGACCCACCTCATTGTTTCTACTACATCCAGGGCCCCATCATGCCGATCCTGGAAACATAAACAATGAAAAATTAAATCATATTTTTCAAACATAGCTTACATAAGAAAAAAGTAAAATAAACTTCTTGATAATTAGAATAATAAGTGTTAATTCATAAACCCTTAATCATGAAAATAATTTTTATAATCAAATCTCCAGATTAAAACCCTAAAAATAGAATCTCTATATCCTAACATTATTCATTTAAATCTCATTACTAACTGCTCTAATATATTTACCACCAGCCCACTAACTCATCATCATTTCACCACCTTTAACCAATCAACAAAAAGAAAAAAAAAATAACTCCAAACCGAGCGCATCAATCCACGGTGCAGCTCCGAAAAAAAAAGAAAAAAAAAAAAAAACAAAGAAACCGGAGCGCGAGCTAGCGCACTACACACGCGCTCGCTCGAGAGCTCTAAAAAACGCGGCCACGAGTGCAGCTACCTTACAGCAAACCGCGCGCGCTCGCTCTCGTGTATATAATCACGAGGACCGGCGCTCGACGCGCGCACAAGCATACAGCGGCATATATATAGCTTCTAATCCGCGCATGGCCTTCGGCTGGAGAACGGCGGTATATAAGCACACATACTACATACACGACACACGTTGCTACCAACGTGCCAGCGAATAAGTCGTCGTCGTATATAGTTAAGGGCACACTCTATATGCGTGCCCTTTAAAGGGACCTGATGTAGATAGCCATAGATACAACATAGGTACGCATATACATTCTTGTGCGCATGTGCGGAGCATGTCGAGATAAACAACGGGCCCTGTGGCCCCCGCGCGCGTTATCTCGACGATGACTCGCTGTAATTATGTAATTACGCGTGCGCACTTGTCTCAGTACTCAACCCTCAAGCTCCCAATCGGTACACTCACGTGTTATTTACAAATGACATTCCTCCGACGAACCCTCTATGCAATGTTTAGTCTATCCCTGATCCCTCTTCGCGATAACACTCCTAATCGCACGTACTCACCACAGATATATAACCTTCCCTTTTCTCCCCACACATGCGTGCTCCGAAACACCACCCACACTCCAAAACAAAAACAAATGATGTTATATACTCACATTCCCCGATCCGGATGTGAGGGGCCAGTGGTAGACGATCGGGTCAGCCCCGGCGGGCGAGTGTAGCCTCAGCTCCATCGCCCTCGGTGTAACCGCGTGCTGTGACGGGTGCTGCTGATGATGATGATGCTGCTGATGTTGCTGTTGTTCAGCCACACCAGCGTGCATCCCGCCACCGCTGCGCCACGACGTCGTCGCGCCGAGCCCTCGCTGCTTACAATGTTGCTGCTCCAGCGCTGCGGCCGCCACCACGGCGTGCGGGGCACTTGTACGATGTGAGGACTCTCTATCTCCTACTCACTCACGCGCGCGGGATATCTTCCTCCCGTGCGGTGGTGTGTCCGCGCGCACGCTCTCCCTCGCTCGCTACGTGCGTGTGACGTAACGAGCAGTGTGGCGCGAGAGCGCGCGCTCCTCTCCTCGTGTATTATTCTCACAATAATACACGTTTCTTTATATACCGCCCGCGCGTATCTATATATATATGTATCTATATATATGTGGGTGTATGTGTATAAGAACGTGTATACGAATTGTGAGGTATATATACGTATATAACAATAATATATAGCTATATATCCTCAGTCGCGCGCGCAGGCACTAGGACAGCGCCACCGCCGCAACGGCGGGGAGGTCGTTCGTCATGCTGCAGCCGCTGCTGCTACTGCTGGCCGCCGCCGGAGGTAGCGGGCGGCCCGCTCCGCGCCCTCTCCGAGGCACTTTAGCGCGCATCAAGAATCACGGTTGTCGTCGTCGTACTGCTCCTGCCGCGGCTGGTTATGGATACAATAATAATAACAACGACGACGAGGCGTCGTGCGCATGGAGATATTATATATATACACGTCTAATCCCTCGTAGTCGACTCAGTCGACGTCGTCATGTAGTTTCTCGCGCTCCCGCGCTCGGGAGAGTGTACGGTATTATATATATATGTATATATATATACGTAGAAAACTACAGACGGGGGGGGAGGCGCTCCGCGCGGTAGGCCTAGCTCTCTGGCGAGTGTACGCGAGAGAGAGCGAGACGGCGCTAGGCGAGAGATAAATAGATATGGACGACGACGACGGCGACGACGACGGTGCGGCCGACCTCTTCTGTGCGCTGCGATCGTACTCACACACACACCGAGACGCGCAGAGGCGCGGAAATCACACACACACACACACACACGAGAGGTGCACTGTAGTTGATGCACACTCTGTTGTTGTTGTTGCCTATATCCTCGTCGACGATGATCACCACGTCTCTCACAATACTCTGGGAACGGGGAGAGCTATGCTGCAATTGCACTGAGTAAAAAAACTGTGGTGGAGAGACGGGGTCGTACCTCTCGAGCGCACGAATACACACATACAGCACGTATATATACACACAGGCACACACTTGCACTTCTTATGCGGGGACGCGCGCGCGCTGGCTGCTCTTCTTCTCCTCGACGCTCTCTTGCACTATTCCCGACGACGATGGTGTTTCCTCTTCGTTCTTCACAGCCCGCGTCGAGGCACGCGTACAGTGTTTTGCGTGTGTGTGTGTGTCTTACGCGACGACGACGACGCGCACGAGGACGTCGACGACGACGACGGCGACGCGCTCTCTCTACGCTGCTGCTGCTGTGCCTGTGCTACCAGTGCTGCTGCTGCTGGCGCTCGCGCAACTTACTCGTGTGTCGTCGTGCCTCTCTCTCTCGCACTCGCAAAGCTCCGCTCCGTTCTGCTTTTCTCTCTCACTCGCTCAGCCGCGCACGGACTATACAGAGATACGCACACATATTATATACACTGCATGTACACAGGGCGGAAGGACTGTGGGCTGTGATGTGGTGGTGCATAGACGCAAGTATAGTAGTTGTTCGCGTATATAGAGGGGGAGGGGGGATGACATCAAAACATGGCGTCACGTCGCTCTCTCTCTCTCTCTCTCTCGTGAATCTTCGGAACTCCGATCCGTACTCTATCCTTGTCTGACTCGTACTACGGAGATGCATTACCCATCTCTCTCTATCTGGTGGGTGCATCTGTGTGTGAGAGAGAGCGCTCGTGTAGGTGTACATTATCCGCGCGCCACCACGGCTATTGTACGGCAAGCCAGCGGCGACGACTCGGGCGCCTATACCTGCGCCGTGTGCGCTGGCTCAATGCGATGTTGCCGGATTTATACCTCCGACCGCTCCGACGACTCGCCAGTCGACTTTTCGAGATCCACCACCACCACCGCCGCCGCCGCGTGCGGTGTGAATGATCTCTCTCTCTCGTCGTCGTCGGATGCACACGTGTGTGCGCGCGAGAGTGTCGAGGTCCTACTCTATTGTATAAGTACCTACGGCTTGATGCGTGGTGATGGCTGATGCCTGTTTGTTTTTAAAGGGCGCAGAGTCTGTGGGTGTTAAATGGACCGTGGGGGCGAACGAGCGTGCGGGTGCATTAGGGGAAGAAATCGATCGATTCGACGGACGTGTGTAATGTGTGGGAAGGGAATTGTGGGTGATTTTTCGGGGATATAGGGAGTATTATAGCGCGGCGGCAAGCGCGGGAGACAACGACCGTTGAGCGCGCGGAGAACGTGCTCGCCTTGACTTTGAAATTCGCGCGCCGAGGAGATATATAGAGAGGGAAAGAGGGGACGAGAGAGAGGAGAGGTTTGCAAAATTTATGTGCGCGGAGAGGCCAACGGCCGTTTTGCGGAATGCGAGGATATGGAAGTTGTGAAACCTGATTTTGATTCATGCGAGCGCGCACGCCTATGGTTCTTTTTTTATCGTTTTGATATTGTCGAGAGGAAATAAAAGTTTGGGAATGTCGTTACGTGAATGGGATGGGGCTATATACTCAGTCGGCGCTCATAACATAAAGGGATTATCTTATATTCGGTAATTGAATTGCATTTTATTTAAATAATTTATATAAAGAGGTACGCAATCGCAATCTCGAGGGTTTGTAAATTTATGGTCCGTAATATCTGCCGGCAGGATTTATATAAGCGCGTAAGAGCGTTTTGTCCGTCACTCTTAATTAAGGGCTGCGTTATATAGCAAGGCGCACGTAATTGCGGGGTATTAAAATTTCAATCAGATAAACTCTCCGCACCGTAATTCAATTCACCTGCGCAATCCGTCTCCGTAAATCAATCTTTCTCCTCTGTATAACAATGCACCGATATATAATACAATCATTCATAATTCTTTCGGAAACTCCTGTAAATCACCCATCATCCCTCTACAATTTCGCACCGACGAAAAATTCTACGACATTCGTAGGTATAGGGATTACCTGCATTTCTCTGCGCAGACGGTGTACCCGCACGAACTCTCATTATCATTTTCAACCCCTCGTTTGCGCTCGCAAGTGCACTATAATATATATAGGTAGACACCACTATGTATCCTACGTGCAGCTGCCCACTGGCTGCGGTTCGTCGCGCGCGCACACACCCCTCAAGGGCAGATGCATGGCGACGAAGCATGGTTGTGCCCGCGCACAAGGTGTCAATTTAAAAATTTGTTCCTTTGTCCAGTGAGGCGAGTGCGCATATGAGAGAGGAGAGTGTGAGAGACGAGTGTATTTAAATACCTGTTGCACGCATATACGCTGCGGCTTATATATCGAATTTCTGTGGTGTTTGGGTAAAGTTGAATAAGGCGCCCGCGCGCTTCCGTTCGTCGATTGTTTTTCGTCTTGCGGGAATTTTTTTTTTTCGGAGCAGTGACAGGTGGTTTTGGGAGTATTGAGGTAATATCGAGGCAAGGAAGTGATGCGTAAAGGGTCTTTGGATCATCTGTTTTTTAGCTGATTGGATTAAAAATAGAAATTATGTTTGACAGGTAAAACTACATTTGAACATTTGTCTGTTGAGGCGTAAAAGTTTAAATTGTATTATATGCGCTTAGGGGAACATGCGTGATTTCCATGGTTCCCGGTTTTATACAAATTAATATATATAAAGAAAAATCACTCTTTTGTTAACAATAATAAAATAATATATATTCAAAAAAATACAATTAACACAGTGTACACTGTACTACTATACGTTTGAGATGAATCAGCTTGAACGGATGGGGTGCGTCTATTGATAAATTCTGAAGGTTATTGTTGGAATTTTTGTTAGTGTAGTATATTGCCTGAGAGGCTTCGCCGATGTGGTCATTGTCACGGGAAAGCGCATATGAGCTGCATACGGGAACCGAAGGGTCTAGCGTTGGGATGTCATAAAAAAAAGGAGTCGGTTATAAAATTTGAGTCGTTCCACGAGTTCGTAGGTTTTTTTACATGAGCCAGAATATATATACAAACGTCTATTGTTTTAGTCACGTGCGTATATACATTTACTTTATGAGTTCTGTCCGTATTCTGTCAGTTTCGGAGTTTTGTTGTCCCTCGAATAAAAAGAATAAGCACGTTCAAGTTCGTTGTTGTTTAATAAATAAAGAAATAAAACAGTATATTTATATTGTAACGATATATTGTAATTTGTAATGTAAATACATACAGAGGGACGCAAAAGGATAATTTTCACTATGCAATTCAAGTGTCGTCAATTAATAAATCAGTATTAACGAGTCATTTTACATTCTGTTGAATAATTCACACGCAGAATAAAAAATTTATAACTTCCCATTGTATAAAAATTAACTTTTTAATTCCTTTCATACTTAATTTGGAACCTTCACTATAAATATAATCACTATATACTTCCTTTTACCTATACAAAACCACTCATTCATCCGATTTCTGCAATCCCATTATTCGCCACTTCATCCCTAGCTCATTTACCACCACTCACGGATCCTCCTTTTAAAATCCCATTAACGCCCTCAAAACTTTCAGCTTTATTTACCCTCCGACAAAACCCAAACAACCGTCCCACCCGCTGCCGCAGCATGACACACAATATACCTCTCTTTTCACACCTATACCTATCTCGCTGTGTGTGGCACGGCTACTGCTGGCTCGGAAAACCCGCGCGCGGGAAAGCGCGGCAACCTCGCGCGTGCTCTATAATGCGCGCGTGCATCCACCTCGTCGTCGTCGTCGTCGTCGACGACGATGATGCACCCGCATTGCGCATGCGTTGCACGAACCGTTGAACTTTCGGCATAATAGTAGCCATACCGCGGGACACGGCTGACGGAGGAGGAGGAGGAGGAAAAAATCAAAGGCGCAACGTCACTGGCCGCCGTGTGCCTGCGTGTACTTATGTGTGTGTCAGCGCATACTACGTGACCGGGCGCACGGACATACACGTGCAGCGCCGACGCCGTCGCTGCTACTTTCGGGGGCCTTTTGTCATGTAAAAATAGTTCTGTTTACAAGAGTATAGGTATAGGCAGAGGCTCGGCACGGAGAAAACGGGAAATGTTTTGAAACAAAGTTGTATAGAGTCGTCGGCGGAGTTGTATATACTTATATATGTTTTGTTGGAACTAGGCAATGGAGAGAGACAAAAAACGCTGTACCGTTGCGGAATTTTTAACTCGTTTTTCCTTCTCCACTCTCTTATACAGACGCGTGTAACGTCAAAATCGAACGTTGCAGTAGAAGTAGTAGCGGAGCTTTATGTAACCGCGAGCGTTGCATCGACTGCCGTTGCATGATGCATCTCCGCGGCACTCGGAATAATAATAAACTGACCTTCGGACTGCGCGAGCGCGCTTCTATAAGTATACTCGCGGCTCTCCCGTGACCATTCAATAAAAACTCGATTTCTAAAAATAGCCCTTTCCCCCTTTTTTCCTTTGCTTAAAAATACATTCGCTTATTTTTACAGCCACCGAGTCCAACTCTCCGCTATTCCGCTACAACATCTTATTTTCTAATGCTCACGTTCCTCTTTCGATTCTCCCATAATACCTGCTTTCCTTTAGGTACGCAATCAATCGAACGAGATAAGAGGAATTAACCCCGATCGCTTTCGCCGCTTGAGAGCATGAGCAGATGATAGGTGTACGTATTATAAGAGTATATAGGTATAGACATTACCTACAGACCCTACAGTACGTTTCGGAGCAAGCGCAGCATTCGCGAGCAGCTGATGCGCGACGACCGCTCCGAAACGTACTTTCGTTGCTCACTCGCTCTCGCTCCTTCTCTTTTTTTTCCTGCAGGAGTAGAGTAGGCGAGGAGCAGCAGCAGCAGCGGCAGCTCGCCGCTTCCCCACTCCGCGAGCGGCGGCGCGCGGTCGAAGCGAAGCAACGGGACATAGCTCTCGCAGCGCTTGTCACGTAGGCACACGTGAGAGCCGCCACTGCCGCTCTTACTACACATCTATAACCTACCACCCCCTCAGTTGCGATATACACACGCTATAATATAGGTGTCTATCTCTATATATACATATATACGTACACATGTGATACCGGCGTTTTCCGAGCGCGCGCTGGGAAAATCGAGCGGCGCCTTTATATAGTTCTTCACTTTCATGCACCGCTCTTTTTCCACATTATAATACAGAGGATAGGATACAATGGGCTTATATGAATGTGTGCGAAAATAAGGGAGAGGGAGAGAGAGAGAGGAGAGGAGAGGATATATCTCGAGGGCAGTAGTTTGCAGACTGCTGTGACACCTCATGGAAGCCACGAGAAGCTGTGGCTCGGTTCTCTCTCTCAGATGTCTCGGAGAGAGACTGGCTGCAGGCCAGGCCCCAGCAAGTAGCAGCGGCGGCAGCGAGTCCTCCGTACACGCGCCAGTAGTACCTCGGCGTAGCGCGCGAAGAGCCGCGCCTCTCTCTCCTCTCGTGTGCTGCTCCGTTCTACCGATGTCCGTTTTTACGTTATACTTTGTAAATAGATAGATAGACGGACGATTGGTTAGGTAGATAGATAGATAGAGATAATATATACTTATTTATGTACTGAAGGTTATAAAAGGTTCGCGAGAGTATACAAGGGAGAGAGAGGCGAGATATCATTAGACGTGGGGAGACACGCGAGAGAATATTGCACATACACACAAGGCCAAAATGTCGGAGGAGATGAAGCTGGATCACCGGGCGCGGAAACGCATCAAGGAAGTGAAGAGGAAGGCGAGACCTGGTGAGTGCGTCCATCGCGTGTCCGACCTGTCTTCCGGCCTCTACCTACGTGTCGGCGGCGTCGTGTCATGGGGGTATCATAACCTGTCCTTTCATAACCTCTCTGCTGCTGTTGCGCTGATGCATCATCCTCGACTCTCCGTCTCTCTCTATATATCCGTTATTATCTGCGAGCGCGACAGGCGATGCGGTGGCCCTGAATTTGACACTTCGGTTTTTTCTCCTCTTACTTCCCGTTATAGTCTCGCGCGAGTACTTACTTTACTTTCTCGGCGAATCGTGCGACGGCGGAGAACGATGATGCCGCCGAGCGAGTGAGCGCAACTCGTACAGGTTGTCAGGAAAGGCAATTTTTATTGCTCTCATGGAGGAAGCAGCGTTGGCAATTTTTTTCCTTATTGTACATACATATAGTTGTGCGCGCTCCTTTTTTTTCAGACGTCCGAACTTTCGAGAAAGAGTAAATCGGTGACGATCGGATTGTAACGTATTATTTTACGTAATCGAAACAATGCCTGCTATAATTGTTGGATCGCGGAACGGTCAGGTTCTGCTGTTTGCGAACGCAATTATGATTATTATTATGATGATGATGATGATGATGATTATGATGGCCTTGGCTTTGAGGGAGAGGAATTTTTTCCTTTCTTCGCGCTGACGTTTAGGTCAGAAATTAAGAAGCTATCGTGTAACATGAGTTTTTATTTACGTAGCAAAGGAGATTGACGGATTCGTGATGAGAGTGTGTTCTTACCTTGAAAAACGAAGCCGAAGATATTGTATTTTAATCGCGTCAAGCGTGATCTTCGAGGAGCAATTCATTTTGTATGATTATCCATCTGTCTTATACTGTTCTTATAATTAGGTGGATATTTTGAGCAATTGGATTGAAGGATTATGAATTTTCTTTTGCAGAGCTAGCTGACAAAGTAGCCTGGACTCAGCATAACTACAGTAAAAAGTTTCAATCATTTTGGGACTTCCAGGACAATGTTGATCGAATCACTGAGTCCGAGGTGCCGTCAGAGGAATTTATTAGGAGATACGAAAAACCTTATATACCTGTGATAATTAAAGGTGTTCAGGAAGACTGGAAAGCACAGTATAAATGGACTACAGAGGTAATTTTCTTATGCATGCAAGCATGATTTGTACAGGATATAAAAAAGTTGTAAACTGCATACTAATTTGTCAAATGAATATTCACAGAGATTGGCAAAAAAGTATCGAAACCAAAAATTTAAATGTGGAGAGGATAATGAAGGATACAGTGTCAAAATGAAAATGAAATACTACATTCGCTATATGAAAAATAATGAGGATGACTCCCCACTATATATCTTTGACAGTTCCTTCGGTGAGCATCCTAGAAGAAAAAAATTGTTAGAGGACTACGTAATTCCAAAATACTTCCGAGATGACCTCTTCCAACATGCAGGAGAACATAGGAGACCTCCGTATCGGTGGTTTGTTATGGGACCTCAACGTTCTGGTAATTTTGTGCTAGAAGTTTGTTTATGCTCCAACAATGATTGTTGTAAGTATTATCTTTTATTAATACTAAGTAAATGTTTTTAGGTACTGGCATTCACATAGATCCTTTGGGTACTAGTGCCTGGAATGCTCTTATTTCTGGGCACAAAAGATGGTGTCTGTTTCCTACTAATACTCCAAGAGAACTTCTAAAAGTAAGTGGTGCAGAAGGAGGCAAACAAAGAGACGAGGCTATTACTTGGTTCTCTGTTATTTATCCACGAACAAAACTGCCAACGTGGCCACAAGACTGCAAACCCATTGAAATTTTACAAAAACCTGGTGAAACCGTATTTGTGCCTGGTGGTTGGTGGCATGTTGTTCTTAATCTTGATGATACTATTGCAGTTACACAAAACTTCTGTTCCCGAACAAACTTCCCAGTTGTATGGCATAAGACGGTAAGAAATTTTTTTATCCTTTTAATTAGGATGTTTATTTTGTAAGAGTTATAACAATACTCTTTTGAAATAACTAATTATTCTAAATTAAAGAATGACTTCATAAACTTGTTATTAGCTCATCTTAACTCATAGAACAGAATTTGTGTATATAAATAAAATAAAATCTTTTAGATGCAATTTTTCTTGTATGATATTGTGATAAAATTGTTAAGCTTTTTATATTGCACTTTACCCAAAGTTTTTAAATATTTTTAGAAATTAATTTTTAAATATTTATTCAACGAATAACACACTGATATAAATTTTTCTAATTTAATAAATAAAAATAATAAAAACTTTTATTTTGCTAGAAGTTAAAAAAAATTTAAAAGAAAAACTTTTTCATTTTCGGGATTTACAGGTTCGAGGACGACCAAAATTGTCACGTAAATGGCTAAAGGTACTGAGGGACAAAGAGTCGGATTTAGCGAGTGTAGCAGAGACAATCGACGTTAAAGAGGATACTGGAGTGGCGAGTGATTCGTCGAGCGGTTCTTCCAGCAGCTCATCGAGCAGCAGTAGCAGCAGTCAGTCCGAAGACAGTGAGGACGACAGCGGTCAGGAGTCAATAAGCGCACACAAAAAGAAAAAGAGGTAATAGGTGTAAAAAAATCACTTTGTTTTTATTCAAAAGAAAATAAGTTTTTACAAATATTTAAAATTAATAATCAATCAATAATACAACGTATTTGTATTCAATTTAATTTCTTTATTTCATCGTGTTAATTTAATTCATATAAAGTTAATTGGGGTTTCTTTTTTTTCAACACTTCCAGAAGAAAACTGAACAACAGTCAACCCTGACGATGTCATATTTTCGGGACCTACAGAGACCTCAGACTGTACAGTATTAATCAACAATTATTGTTTGTACTAAGATTAAATATTACAATTATGACCACCTTTACGTTCATAATAAAATAAATGCTAGATAATGCCAAATTTGTTCATTTATTTAAATACAATCTACGTATATTCTTCTTCACGTTTTTTTTTATTTAGGCGCCTTTGGAATAGTGCACCGCAATTCTAGCACAGGCATTTTCGGTGGATTAAAAAAAGCGTATAAAACACAAACTCTCTTATATTCATGAATCACTGGTAACATTATAACACTTTAAAAGTCTATAAAATATCACGTGAAAGGGTCTCAGCTACTTTTACACCACAATAGAATCTCGTTTTTTTAAATTTCATTAAAATCCTACTTAAAATAAAAATCAGCATAGCCTATAGTATACACGCGGTATAAAAAGTTCATTATAATATTTAAAAGTACACAAAACGAACGGTACTTTGTTTTAACAAATGCGGGAATAGCCGTCGGCCGCAAAAATCTTACATAACGCACCCTAATATAATTTTGTTCTCGTCTGTATTTTGTTCGCATTCTAATTTCAACGTATCTTCGCTAGATCCCTACCGCAGATTGGTGAAAACGAGGTAAATAAATAAGCGAGAAATATCACTAAATAAATAAAATACTTCGTGTGCTAGCATTTTAGCGAGTTGCTCCTTTGGAAAGTCCGGTTGTCTCTCTTGTTGTAGTTCCACAGCCTCACTGTGCCATCACTTGATTGGAGCAGATGGCAGCCATGCAATGCACGAAATTAATGAATAATAATACGAAAGCAAAATAATATTCTTAAAAAAAAAATAATAATAACAATACATAATATGAGCTTGTCTGTATAGAGATTTGAGAGATTTTGGAGATTGTATTAGTCATGCAAAGAAACGTAGTGTAATAAGAGAGAAAGAGATTACTAGAAAAATTTTGGCCAGCTGTAGTTAAGTATGCGATGAAATGAAAGAGATGATGATGATTTCTAAGAGCTAATAAGCATGTGCATATTAAATACATCAACTTGCTAGAATTTCAGCAGAGAACTAATATAAAAAAGGACTAGTATATAACTCGTTATTAATTCAGCCATATGATGATGATGATGATGATAGTGATAATACTGATAATGAGAATGAAAGAGATGATGAGATGAAGTTGTGTTACATACACATAACTATAATAAAACTTTACGAAAAGTAGATCCCTGAATATTTTTTAGTTTAATTACAAGCCTAGATACAACTTTTAGCCAAGGAAAAAACGTTTCTTTACTAAACAAATATACGTTTTATTTTATTTTTGTACTTTTTTCATTCCCAAAAATGCAGCGGAAAATTGAAAAAACATTGCTGTCTCGTTTCTAATAGGCCATTTTAGTAGTAGTAGTAGTAGTACGTATTGCTATTAGAGAAATTGGATCTTATTGTGGGCACCGAAGGAAGATTCGGAAATATATAGCGACTAGAGCAAACTGGACAGCAGTAGATCGCCCAAGTACCTTAAACTACTTAGTAAAATAGATAAACACTGAACACAGATAACCAAAAAGAAACCAACCAAGAGATAGAGATCAAGCGGATCAAGTTATAAAGAAACTGTGGACGTGGACATGGTCAAAGAAGAATCAGGTATGCGCCACAGCTTCACTTCCCCAGAGCTGCAACCAACGTTCCAAGCTTTTAATATACTATCCTATTAATCGGCAGTAAGGAAATGAGAAATTTATCTGATTTACCGATTTTAAAATTTACGATATAATTTATAATTGATAAACAAATTGGAGTAAACCAAAGTTTCATATTTAAATACATTAAAAATAAATTCTATTTGTCCTCTTTTACAGATTAAAAAAAAAAAAAAAATACTATATTTGTGCACTATATAATAAAAGTAACTTGCAAGCAAAATTGAAAAAAAAAACGATGCATAAATCATCCAAATCGTCAAAATCGTTAAATCAGAAAGATCTCTTTCTCACCCCCTCGAACAGAGTGTAAAGTGTGTTTTAATATTAATGCTTGACCAAAACCCGAATCCTATTAAGTCTAGTATAAATATATAAATAAAAGGAGCCCGTTCGGGTGCAGACCATATAGAATTAACTACGGAAAAAAGGAATCATGTATAACAACTACCGTTCCGACTCAACATCGGTATACTCACTTGCTCGCGGTGAAAATGTGCTGCTGATTAGTGACAGTCGCGTTGATGGCTGAGGTGTGGGCGCGCACCTCGCCCAGTAATGCACACTCGCCGGCGTGATCACCGAACGTCGGCACGGACCACGCGCGCAAAATGCCACCCCGGCAACCCGATATCATGACAGACCCGCTGTTTATAAGGCACAATCCGAGGATCCAATCCTTGTGGGCGTTGTTCAACGATTGGACCAACTCCATGCGGCTCAGGTCCCAGCGCTTTATGCACATATCTCTCGAACCTGCATCCAAAAGCATTGTATAATATATCTTTCCATTATACCTAATCTTATATTGATTTGATAAAGTATAGAAGAATAGTCGTACCAGAAAACAGTATATTCCCGTACGTAGCCAGACACTGCACACCGTCATAATGCGGCGGCGTCAGACTCACCGACTGTCCCGACATGCTCGGCTCGACAAGTGATATCAGATGATCCTTGCTTCCCGTTACTACCCTACCATCCTCTGACACACTCAGACACATAACCGCCGCAGCGTGAGGCGTACTCAGTTTCCCAACGTAGGCCAGTTTCCGCAAATCCCAGATGCGCACTTTGTCGCTCGTAGCCGTGTATAGCTCGCGATCGTCCAGGCCCAGGGCGAGATCATTGATCGTCGACTCGCCCACGGGTACCTGCAGCGTGCGCGAGGGTGTTGAAAGAACGAGAGGACCGCTCTGGGCTTGACCAGAGGAAAATAGAGTTTTGATGCAGGTGTTGCCGGAGCGCAGGTCCCAGACTTTGACGTAGGCCGCGGAGACGCTGAAGAGTAGTCGGTGAACCTCGGAGTACTTGACGACGACAACGTTGTTCGGGTGGCCGCTCAGGGTCATGCTCTCGATGCCCGTGCCCAGATCCCAGACTTTTACCGTCCGATCTGGAGTGTTTAAATTAAGTAAATAATATAAAGCGTTTCACTATATTCATTTCTATTTTTACATAGAAAAATTAAATTTTATTTTTAAAATATAATTCGTAAAATAATTTACCTTTCGAGCCGCTGAAGAGTAAATCATTAGTTGCGCAAATTGACAGGACGGCTTTACTGTGACCTTCGGCTACATGTGTACACTGCAATATTGCCCTGGGTACGGTCTGAAAGGAAAAAATATAAACGTAAGTACGTACGCACTCGCATAATTCAAGTTGAAAAAAATATTGCGCTGAAAGTAGCGTGACTCATCGCGCGGCATTGTCGTATATCTTTGTTTTTACGGTAAGTATTTTTTTGAAACAGTATAGTCATATTGTAAAAGGAAAGAGTGTCAATGGAATACGTACAATATAGTAGATATCTACTATTGTACGTAAAAAAAATATCTTTTTTCTTAAGAATGAATATATTTATCTCAAAGATAAGCAAAATGGTTCTAACATAATAAAAGAAACTCACTTTTCCCTGATAATTCGAGATGACCCCCTTTGTCGGTTGATGCTCCACGTGCAGTGTCTGCCTGCTCGCTGTCAGCCTCGAGAAGACGTTCTCCTCGCGGCTGTTGAACCTGCGATAGGTGGTGGGCGAGCCAGGCGGCGACGATATGTCCATGTGGGCTACCTGCTCCCTGGTTAGGCCGTCAGTTTGTTAGTTTAGCAAAAAGTTAGTTCAGCGCCGCTTGGCAATCGTCAAATAATTGGTTTAATTTTTCTTTTCTTTTCTTTTTTTTAATAATTAGTCGATAGATGACGTTTAACCATGCATTTTTTTTATTCGCAGATATTATAAGTAAAGGATAGATCACACCATATAGAAAAAATACATGCAAAGTGTGTGCGTTTGTGTGGATAGGTAGTCTTTTGATAACGTGCGACGAATTTAAATAAAGTTATACAACGATGGTAGTATGTATCGTTCGAGTGAGAATATATTAGGACAATGTGCGAGACATAGATGATGAATCTGATTGTTACTGTATTAAGATGTAGTATTTTATAAGTTCGAAGTTTTTATTGCTTGTTAACCCGTTATGTACGTATATGCCACAACATCGATATTTCGTATTATGCGCTGAACACACATAGGATTTTGCTTGGTTTATAAATCGACACGTACGTAAAACGCATAATTTATTATTTATTTCATACTTAAAATTTGTACAAATGCTTACGTTATGTTATATACAACTGTATAGTACATATATATTTTGTCTGCCTATATATCAGTTCTCGGTCATTTTTTGGAAAACGACTTACGCATTGAATATGTACACCCCTGTTTTTTCATAAGTTACGTAAATTCTAAATATATAAAGTACATTAGCCTGTGGCATAAAATTAATATGGCAATTATCGATAAAATGAATAAATCATTATGTTATTAGGATAGATTAAAAGCTGTTCTTAAAGACTCTTGGTCCTTAGAAGTAAGTAAAAATATTTAAGAAAAAAAATAAACTTACATGATTGCTTAAAGAAAAATATTATCAAAGTGAATACTTCTTCAACATAAACATCAAATAAAATTTTGTTATTAGTCAACGTACTCCAACAAAGTGTATATGTGTAATAATTTATCAAAAAACGGAAAAGAGGTGCATCATAGTGTGCAGAGTGTAGATCAATTTCGACAATTTAGCTCCTAGCTGTCTGTATTTCGCACACTTTAGAAAAAAATTCAATCCAATTATAAAAAAAGGCCCTGGATTTTTTGATCACGTACATCTTGTGATTCGCACATTATAAATTTCATAAACATAATATTATACCTCACGATCATCGTCTACAACTAGAAAAAAAGAAAGTAGGAAAATAATAATAATAAAGTAATAATAGTAATAATAATAATATATCAATCAACGAGAGTAGTAGTAGTAGTAGAGTGCACTGTGCAGAATGTCAAGACATAGGTATGACAGGAGAGTAAAAGTGAAAGCCAGCTGGAGCATTGTCACTCACATGGAACCGCCACCCGCGTGTAGAGCTCTGCGCAGGGGCCGCGGCGACGTGCTGTCCCGACGGCTCAGCGTCGGCGAGCCGATCAACCCACTTCCAAACTGATTCCTCGCGAGTACCAACCCCCTACAGATCATGCAATTTTTTACGTTTCAGTATACATTGTAGAATCCACCACAGCATCCTTGCCTACTGGATTAAATACTACTATACGGTTAGGGCGGGACGTCGACTAAACTCTCCCAAATCGATGGATAAATCTTTGGTAGAAGGTGTGCTTAACAGCCAGATAACTCCTTACGAACGATTTAATTAACATTTAAAGTTAAAAATTTTTTTAATAACAAATAACAGGTTCAGAGCAGCATAAGATTAGATCTAAAAAAGTATCTGCTATTAATCTCATTTCTAAATTTTGGCAGAATGAACATTTGCTCTGAACCTTGTTAACTGAGTAGATTTTTTTAAATTATATAATTTTAACAAAGATGATTTATATCAACATTTAAAACAACTTATCAGCGTTGTAGCGAATGCATCTACTGACAAACGATCAACGATGCAACGAAGCAAATAAGATTGAAAAGTTTAAGCCTAGTCGGAAAAAGATTTAAACATAGATTTGCTAAGCTTTGCCGAGCCAGCCTAAGTAAAGTTATTATCAAGAAAATAACAAACTTTAAACTCCCTGGTGCGCTCGGGACCCTCGTCAGCGGATGATTGTGATTCTGGTTCTGATTTTGATTTTGATTTTGATCCTCGTTCTTTTGATTCTCCGCGTTCGTCGATATACCGTACAACAGCTCCTGTGGTTGAGCGGTACGCCGTCTCACCTTAACGTTCCTCGATAGTTTGTCATCCCCACCGATGCTTTGAGTAAGGCTTTCGCTACTGAAAAAATTCAAAAACGATGCAGACAAAAATATCAGTGATGAACGATATAAC
Source organism: Torymus auratus (assembly GCA_900474315.1). Lineage (NCBI taxonomy): Eukaryota > Metazoa > Arthropoda > Insecta > Hymenoptera > Torymidae > Torymus > Torymus auratus. Next base: position 33,069 of record UXGD01000099.1, read on the forward strand.
ATGAATTCAATGGAAAAATGAAAATAAAAAATGTGATGATTGGTACCGAAAATTGATTGCTAGATATAAATACAGCAAAAAAACTAACTTGTCCGGAGATGAACTACGCGAGCTCGGCGGACTGTAGGCCTGCGTGGTGTTGTTTGTGTTATTGCTGTTCGTCAGCGATAGCAGATCCCGGTCACGTAGTACATGCTCCAGTAATTGATGCTGTACGTCGCTCTCCTGTGCTACTTGATTCAGTCGAGTCTCCATATCGCGCACCTCGACTTGCTTCTGCGCAGCAATGTAGCTCTGCTCGACGGTGAAGGCCAGCATTCTTTGCATGAGGTATTGAGCCTCCTCCACGGTACGAATGTTAGTGACGAGGGCCTCGACGCCCGGATCGCATTCGACCTCATTCTCACCGTCGCCCATCTCGACCATCGCTCTTTGGCACTCTGCGATACTATCCTGTAAGTAACTAATTTTGCTCGTCACGTTGTCGATTTCCTCGTCAAGGTCAGTCGTGTCCTCCTTCGTCGATGCGACAACCAGTCTGTGCTTCTTCAGTTTCTCCAGCTCCCTTCCGAGCTCCTCCCTCTCTTGCAGCAGCCTCTCCATTTCCTTCTCTGTTTCAGCGGCCGCTTGTCTAGCTAACGCCTGCTTCGTGATGGTCCTCTCGAACGTCTGCCAGCGCTGTTTCAGCGCCTTTGGGTTCATGATCGTCTTTGGCATGGCTCTACCTGCCGCTTTTAGACTCAATCCTCTGTCTCTCTTCCTCAGTGCTGTCACCTCCTCCTGCTTCCGCCTCAGCACGACCTCCTTCATACGTTTGTCCGCCTCAAGAGTGCGTATCATGTTGGCGTTGCGCCGGCTCTCCTTACGCAGCTGCGCGATCTCGCGATTCCTCTTCAGCTCATTCTCCTTGTGACGCTGCGCCTCCTCACGCATCTTGTTCAGCAGCTTCACCTTGGCGCGCTTCATCTCGGCGAGTTCGTTACGCAGACCGCGCAGTCGGTTTTCGTTCTGCGTTTGGCTCTTGAGTAGACGTGCGTGCTCCTTTTTGGCGGATTGAAGCATCTTTACCTCCTTTTGCATGGCCGAGAGTTTCTTCTCGTATTCGTCACGCAGTTTTTTCACCTTCTCCGTCGGTGCTGAGGGCTGCAGCTGGAGCGAGGTCAGGACTTTGTCCCTCTCGTCTTGCGTGTCACGTATGCGGGCTTGCAGCTGCGTAAGTTTGTCCTCGTAATGCTGCTTCATTGTTTGCAACTGCCTCTGGGAGCGCTCGAGTTCTTGGATCAAGCGCTGCTTTACGTCGATGGTTGATGTGAGATTTTCCAGCTCCCGGTTCATCGCCTCTTCTTCTTCGTCCTCTTCTATAAACATATTTATAGCTCGAATTAATATCATACATTATCGTACATCATAAAAAAGGACGTAACTTTGTCATTGCCATACCTTTTCGATCAGAATCATCGCCAGATTCATCCTCACTCATCGACTCCTGGCCATTTTCTGTGTCGTCAATGTCATTGTCGTCACCGTCTTTGTTGTTGCTTGCATTCGAATTTTGTGCCCGCTGATTCTTGAGCGTGTCGAGGAGGGTTTTTTCCTTTTGCAATTCCTTTTTGGCATCCATTAATATTGAGGAAGAGTCATTATGTAAAACGTGCGACATGTCCCCATAAGGATTCGCTGCGTTCATCTGTACACAAAAGGCAATGGCGTGAGTACAATCATATAAAGGAAAAGATTAATGAATACTGTTCGCAACAGTCGCGGGTATATTGCAGTTGAGAGAATTTGAGCGTTTAACTTTTGTGAATAGAGGGTTCTCATTAACTGAATTTTACTACTTTAAGTGATGAAATGAAATGCTATAAATTAAATACATTCTACGGTGATGAAATGGCTTAGTTACTAAACTTATATATACTCTAGTTAAATCAAGGTGTATTTATATGTGTAAATAATATATAGGTGAACACCTAAAAAATAATGTTTGGTGTTTGTAAAGTGCATTTCTAAGTAAATTTGATGGGCCTTCAATTAATACCAAAACTAAAAATCGTTGAAAAAATATAAGTCTTTAGGGTACCATAACATTAAAAAACAATAAAAGGAATTCTCTAATTTCAATGGTCTTTTGCTAAAACAGCTACCGCGTCATCTTATATTTCAGTGCATCGTATACATACTAATATCTAGCACATCTATATAAAAAAAATTATTTACATCGAATCGTGTGTACATTTATATGTATTTAGCATATCTCTAAAAAAAATTATTTACATCGATTCTTGTCTACACCAACGTAAATATATCATACCTCTAGACTGTCAAGTTGGCTGTCAACTCCGAACGATTGCTACACAGTAACAAATATGTTCTGGGTTAACGAAACTTCCTTATTAAATATCATAAATATATCCTCAATATTCTTAATAATCTCAAAAATCACCCTTCTTTCTATCCTCCTCCAAAATACAAAAAATCACCACTTACATGCATCTGCCGCTTCTTCAGCTGCTGATACAGCGCCTCGGCTTCGAGGAGTCTCGCCCTCAGCTCCTCGATCTCCTGCACGTAACCCTGGACGAGGGCGGTGACGTCACCACCCGCGGCCGCTGCCTGCCCCGATGACAACCACTGACCCGCCGCCTTCTCCGCCAAGAGCAGAGAGTTTTTCACCGTGAGCGCGTCCACCGTTTCTGATAGAGCTTTGACACGTGTGCGCAGACTCTGAAGCTCGCTGTTGAGCATCTGGGTCTCGTGCCAGGCATCGCTCACACCGTCTTCGCCGACGCCTCGTTTGCCTACGAAAAGGTTTAGAGTGAGGGTGTGAAAAAAGGGTTTATTAAAAATTTTTTTATGCGAAATCGATGTATGTCATGCATAGTGTCATTATCTTTTTCAGTCTTTCAAAATGGAAGTAAAAGGTCATCCTTACGAACAAAACGAAACGTTTCTGTTTTGGAGATTTAAGGGTTTTTTGAATTACGTGAACCACGGTGGCGCAAGCCTACCACTACGATCTGATGAATTGCCATGCAAGAAGACAAAATCAAAGTGGATTCTAGAAGACTACATCGTATTATCCTGCTTAAATTTAATATACCCAGAAACGACGACGCAGAACAAGAGCTGCGTGATATCCCCCAGCCGACCGGTATGCGTGTTCCCGGAATTCGTTGAAAAGTCATTGCTGCTCCAGCCCGGGGCCACCAAGAAGCTCATACCCAATGGCGAGCTGCTGATCGAGTGCATTATAATCTACTATCCTAAGTCTACTCCATACTTCGCCGGGCGCATGAGAGAGAAGAAAGAGAAAGATTTAAATAAGTTCCGCCTCTGCGAACTCGAAGACTACGAGAAACTGCTGAACGACTTTGGCAACGAGTTCTACAGCGACGCGAAGCTGGTGATAGATAGCTGTACGGAGATCAAAGTGCACAGGTGTATTTTGGCGGCGCGCAGTCGCGTCTTCGCCAAGATGTTCAAGCAGGAGACCGAGTTTATGAAGATCTGGGGCAGCGCGGATGGTGCACCTGTCGTGGTGAGGATGTACAATATCGACGAGCCGACGTTGCGCGCTCTGCTTCTGTTTATTTATACTGGGAAGGTTAATAGGCAGGACCATTTCATGGCTGTTAAGCTGCTGAAAGCCGCGGATTCGTTCGAGCTGGCAATACTAAAAACCGTTTGCGAGGATGTTCTGGTCCGTAATCTGAACAAGTACGACGTCGGCGAAAGCCTCGAAATGGCTAAAGCGTGCAAAGATAAGAGATTGTACGATACTTTTACGGAATTTTATTACAGTGAGCGTGCAGTGAAACAAGAGATCAAAGAACTGGAAAAGAGCGTCAATTATTCGGGGGAATCGGTTGTAACGGTTAACGGTTTAACTAGCAATGAAACAAATTTCTGGGATTGTCATTTATAAGACGAAATTTAAAGTTAAATTATTGTTATAGATATAATAAGCTCGATGTATATATTTTTATTATTATAATATTGAATATATACTATTGGTATTTGTGAAAATTGCTATGAGATTGTTATTGATACGACGAGATTGAATTTAAATTATTGTTAGATAATAAGCTCGATGTATATATGTATATTTTTATTTGTTAAAAGTTTTAAATACGCTATTCGTTGCATACCATTTAAAATCAAAATTGAATAAATTGATTTAAATAAATTGATATTGATGGATATTTTATCCGTAATAATATTTTAAAGTAACACCTATTGTACTTTATAAAAGTGACTTAATTATTTATGTGAATATTATCATCATTCGATATTAGATAATAAAAATCTTCAATATAAACCGATCGGTTACAAAATTTTTCTCTCCACAATGTTACCTACAAACCCTACCCAAACATCTTACCCAACGGCAGAAAATATTCCCTATACAATTATAATCTTCGCTCAACGTTCAAACTCAGTCGATAAAACAGTGCACTCGAGGCTAATGCCCTCCTTCCCCTCACGTCCTTCGCAACAATGAATACGCACCTTGCCGGTACTCGAGCAGTTCCATCTGCAGCTGCTGGATCTCGCGTCTCAGCGAGGCGATGGTCCTCGAGCTCTTGTCCTGATTGATGGTCACCTTGTTCTTGATGTTCCTCGCGCGATTCGCGTACTTGAGCGTGCTTAGGGTCTCCATGAAGTCACGATCGCTTGGCGACACGCAGGCTATCATGACCGTCTGGCTGTTACCACCTAGCGAGTCCTGCAGCAGACGTGTGAGCTTCGAGTCCCGATAGGGCACGTGCAGGGCTTTCTTTGTCTTGTCGCCCAGCGCCGATATGACATTGCCCAGAGCCAACTGTAACGGGGAGAGAACAGGCATTGAGCGTTGGGTGTAATTGTTAATGGGAGGAAGTGTATCGATGGGGAGAGTCGAATTTATGATACGAGACTCTTGCTATATACATATACGTGCGGTAGACGGTTTCTTTCTCTCTCGCTCGGGCTGTCTTGCGCGCTTCACACATACGCACTCGAGCGGAGCATACCAAACAATTTCCTTTATGAATTTTTCATAGGAGCAGTTAGAGTGTTTAAATGCAAATTTTCTCATTCGAATGGTAGATAATTATCTGGTTGCAGGATTTTTCTAGGAACTCAAGCGACGCGCGCTTCTTTAATAACGGCGAGAAAATTATCCTTAATAAGTGTCTTTTCCAAGTGTCTTTGAATCATAGTAAATACAATGAGAACGGAAGATGAAATCAGTTTATTCCAATAAATAGTAATAAGCGCTTCTGTGTATACGAACGATTTCAATCGAATAATTTTTTATTTTCTCGGATTTCGGTTTGATAAACAGCTCTCTACATTGAATTTATACGCTTTCATGTGCGCGAATAGTCTGTGCCATTATAATAAATGACCTGCTTATGCGAGGCAATAAATCGCGGCCAGTTGGAGATGTAAAAACTTCGTCTATTCAAATGTAAATGTACTTCGCACGAAAAAAAAGTGTATCTGAATTAAAATTTTATCAGGGAAGCCTACATAAGCCGTAATAAGAAAGTGAGGACGCCGTGCGATAAAATCTCGCGCAACGGTAAACGCGGTTCCCGCCGTCATTATTCGGGCCACTTATTCCTACTTACAAAAACAAATAATTTTCCGTCTACTTTCAACGCCAAATAAATGCATCTTCGAACAAATTTATTCTATTCACACGAGACTTTATGAAACGTATCATCAATATTATAAGAATGCGCGATATTTTTTCATATAGAAATGAAAAATTATTCACACACCAAAATGTATTTTTTTTTCTGTCGATACGTCTATACTACACAAAAATAGGTCATGTCAAATGAAACCGACGAAACACTGTCCTAGAAACACGGCTCCACTATTCCTCACCCCTCGGAGCCACCAACCCCGCCCTTATCTTTCTCCCCCAACCTACCAATCCACAATTGATCGAGATGCCCTCCTTCGCCCTATCCCCAGTCGCCCCTGTCCTCTTCAATCTCTCCGAGCCGGCCAGATCGACGAAATGAAACTTCGCCGTGAGGGTCTCGAATTCATTCGCCGTCTCCATGGAATTGGAGGTGTCGACATCAGCGTCCGGATCCTCGACCCGGATACATCGCTGCTGCTTCACGTAGAGCGTGAAGATCGCGTGCGAGCGCGACGACTGGGTGTTCATCTGCGTCGATCCCGTGGTGCGCGACAAGGCGCCGAGGCGTAGGTACTCGAGCGCCTCCTGGGGACTGGTGACGACGCGCGACTCGACGCCCGCGAGATGGATGTTACCTCCCGTGTCCTCGTGGATGCGGGCGCCGCCGCGTGGACCACCGGGTTCGAGAAGATCCTTGAGGTCCTCGTTGTAGAGCTCGAGGAATTGCGCTGTCACCTGCAGATGAGAAGAGAGATTTTTTAATTGAGTGTTTATTATTGTTAGGAGGTTTAAAAATCATGGCTTGAATTGATATGTGGTGGTAGTCCGTGTTGAAAAGATTATATGGCCGATAAATTATTGGCAATGTAACGACAAGGATAATATGAAGCTTGTATATTGGCAATATTTTGTTCATACTATATGTAAATATATATGACTCAGGTGCCGTGGCATTATATTGCTCATGTTTCTCTCATGTATTACCCGCATATAAGGCCCATGTTTCAACAATGGTTTACATATTGCCCAAACATCATCAAATAGCTATACTAACTCTTTTTATACAGGAGTTTTACGAGGTTTCAAAGGTTAAATTTAGCAAAATTTAAGAAGACTACTAGAGAAGATTTTGTCAAAAAGTATGCAATAGTGTACAATTAAACCACATTTACAAAACATCATTTTATATTTAATTTCTCAAAGATACTGTAAATTCAATGTTAATATTATAATGGGCACTTTTCGAACATGTAAAATCATCATTTACCGGCAACGGTAATTTGCAAAAATATTTGAATAACAGCCTGGGTAAACAATGGCAATAATGTAAAGTAGCTTTTACTTGAATTAATGCGTGTGTGCTCGTTCGGCGTATTCCCGCAAGTACGAACATCTCAACTACTTAAAACATGTTTAACCAGCGTTTTACGGCACTTTTGTGAAAATAAAGATAATGGAATTAAACCCCAACTTATTTTTAACCGTATTTCCTACAAAAAAGCCAAATGTATGTACAAAACAACAAAATTACTGAGTCCTCGTATTACAACAGGCGCACGCGTATATACCCGACATCCCGCGACCTCGCGTAATATCAGTCATCCGCGCCCGCGATTTCCATCTCTCGCCCCCGGATGTAACTACATAACTCGCGATATATACCGCGGGGCGTGTGCGCGCATGCATTATATGCTGCTGCTGCTCTCTCTCCCTCCTGGACCATGACAACGTGTCTCCGTATGCACATACAGAGACGCGTACAATTCCCACGAGTCTGTTTCGCAAAATCGTGTGTAGGTATATATATATGCCAGTATCGTCTGTCGTCTCGTCTCGTCGAAAGCTTCAGGTATGCGGGCGCGTATCGCGATTCGGTAACTATATGCCTGTACGATGTGTATACCTCGGCGCTCCAGTTTCGCGACGCGTTACACTCCATTTCGAACGGCCGATAATCGCGTGGGCGCGCGAGCAAAGAGATAGGTATAACATATCGCGGAGCCCTAATTGAGACATGTGTTTGTGTGTGTGTCATAGTCGCTGGCGATTCGTGTCGACAGCCGCCCTTTTTTTTTATTCTGCGTTGTTGTCAGTACGCGCGCGCGGCGGATGTGTGCGACGAGAAGTGCTGCGGGAGTGGGTTAATTGATGAAATGCAATATGTGGGACTTTTTTTGAGGTTGATATGGTAATGAGGTAGGCTGCTCGCGTGTGTGTAATAAATAAGAAAGTGATTGAATTAATGTTGCGTCGCAGAGTCTCGCGCGCGTGAGGCGGATAAGTTAATTTAAAATTAATTGAGTTGATGGTGATATGGCGGGGGTCGGAAAAATGGTAAACAACGAAGGCTCGAAGGAAATGTGGGAGAGCGAGATATATCTGTTGCGAGTTACAGATCTCATTAAAAAATCAAATGTCGATATTTCCACATTCCATTAGCGATGGTATGTGTGTGTGGCGAGGTTTCGATAATTTATTACTGCGTGGGCTCTTTCCTTCATTCCATGGGTTATTTTTCTTGGTCACCAGTGTGCTTCGTCAACTTAGTCTTTTTTTTTTTATCTTTCGTTCAAAATTCTTTCAGCGCTGCGAAATTTAACTTTAATGATCGTACGCGGTAGGAAAATAAAACGCCTTTAAAATCCATTTTCGTACGAAAAACGTGTTTAGCGAGTTTGAGCTTAGATCCTAATAAAAACCTGTATATACAGCGTTTCGATTGTCAACTCAACCTATTATTCAAATTAATGCAATCATTAAGATATACTGTCCTACGCATCTGAGTAGAATTATATAAGCAAATACGCCTTTTTTCAGGCTTTCTTGCGATTTTCCGGATGACTTACTATATTGATGTTTTTAACAACGTACGTTTTTCTTAATAATTATCAAGTTCGCATAATGCATAATAAAACGTTGAATATTTAAAAAATATCTTGTGAAATAAAATAAAAAAAATAAATAAGAATTTCGTAATATACATTTAAACGTGAAAAAAATATTGCGAATTAGTAACCGATTGTTTGCAATACTTTCAGTGGTAACGATACAAAGAACCGTTTCAGATGATAATGCGACGAAAATGCATACAGATGTGCCTCATTAGCGTGTGCGTCAGCCAATGTTATATACTGTTCGTTAAAATTTTAAGACCTCTAAATTACCGATGCAAGTTTCTAATATGGAAGAGGCGATATTCATTTCGAAGGAAAACCCGGAGAAATAAAAAATATAAATGAATATATGCATCCTTACGTATGTATGAGCGTCGAATAATATTATAGCGTTTGTTTTAAGTCTCGAGTTTTTAAAACGTAATTCTGCAAATAACGTCAATGCACTTCCTGTCATGATTATACCACTGCAACGTTGTGCTGGCTAAACTAATAGTTACCTTCAATCCATTAACGTCTCATTAAAATGTATCGAGGCACAATTAGAAATGAATTTAATCTCTCTCGTAATAAAGCTTTTACATGTATTAAAACCAATTAATTAGAAGGCTTAACTGGATATCTATAATAATTAACCTTTCGAATTCACCTCGATAAAACGCATTCGAAAAATCTAATTATACATTCAGTAATTATACATTCAGTAATAATAACGAGCAGTATATTTTAATCACAAAAACAGCTTTCCAAGCTACATTATCAACCACCCAACCTTTCTTCCGAAACCTATATATCTAAAAAAAAAATCTTTTATAAACAAACCTTAAACTCCGGTGGCATCTGAGCGCGTTCGCGCGCCCTCGCCTGCTTCTCCGCGATCCCGTCGAACAGATGTTTGATCGCCCTCGGAATAATTCCGACGACGACTTCGTCAATCTCCACATCGAAGCCCGTGCCCATGGTGTACGTTTTGCCGGATCCTGTCTGCCCGTAAGCAAGGACAGTAGCATTGTAGCCATCGAGGGCGCCCTCGATGAGACGGGCGACGCATGTCTCATAGATGGAGGACTGGTCAGAGCTTGTGTCGAAGACGTAGTCGTAAGTGAAGGCTTTGTCCGGGCCGAGGAAGACCTGCGGCTCACCTGCCGGCACCTGTGTGCAGATCCGGCACATGTCGATCACCTCTCGCGCCACCTGCGGACGGATCCTGTGGAATAGAAAAGAAAGGAGAAGAAGGGTTAGTATTATATGTGTAGCTTTTTTTGAGATTTTGGGTTGAATGTGTGGGAGGCGCCGAGGGGAAAAACAGAACGCTCGGGTGTATTGATTTTTTGAGGAGAGAAAGAAGAATGGCGACGCGTGTCGCGCGTCTCGTGAGAAGAACGACTTCTGGAATTTCGTCTACTGTTCGTGACTCGCTGGTATGCTGTATATTTTTTTTTATTAGGTGATTATTGTAAGGGTGTAGGGCGGTTGTAGTGTTTGAGAAACGGAGATTATGGGGGCTCGACATGCGATGCTTTAATTTTTAAACGTCGTTTCTTAAATTTTTTTTTATGTATATCAGAATAATTGTTCGTGAGCTTGGATGGTAATTTATGTAAAATCGCACGATATCGTAGGTAAACGGCCTCTTTTATCACTGTTATACATTTTACTTTAAAACATTGTGTCATTTGTAAATAAATTCAACGCAATAACGTATGACTAATCTTCCAAAAAAAGTATATTGTCACGTTTATCATTAAAAAGGAAAACATTATAAATGTTTCCACCGCTTTTTCACCTTTTTCCCCGTTACAACATAGAATCATTTTTCTAGGCCTTAAATAAGCTCTGACATTGAACGAGGCGATGATCGAAGACCTCAAATTTCGTGACACACGAGAAAGCAGTAGATTTCATCATTATGACTCATAAGGCAGGATGCGAGCGAGCGAGAAAGAGCAGAACAACCGAGACAATAAATAGAAGTTCAAGTCACTCTTCGAGACGAGTCCGTTAAAAGACGTATACATATATATACGCGCGTGGCTCTCACTCATAGTATATTACCAACGCCATTATGCGGTCTGAGAACGTATACCACACGCGTATACAGCAAGGATAAGAATAACGAGCGTGGATTTCTTTATTTTAAGACCGTGCCTTAATTTTGAGTAAGTAGTTGAGATACGCGCCGCCCGAAAGGTTAATTGGTTTTAAAGAGGCTTTCGGATCGGAGAGAGAAGAAAAAGCCGAGCGGCGCGTGACGCAAAGGGGATGTGATCATTAGTTTAATTACGTTTATCAGTAGAATAATAATTGGCCGTTCGAAAAGGTATTTGTTTGCCAGATCAGTAATTTATTCTCGCGCTTATCGCCCCGGGGTATTCTCGAAAAACAGCGCAAATGGACATTGTAACTGGCATATATGTATATATCGAATAAAAGAAGAAGGCTGCCGTAGTATCTTATCGTAAAGCTTCTTGACAGCGCAACAAAAAAGACACGATTTACTTTAGATAAGGCGGACTTTGCTTGTGTGTATTTTCATAATAAATATGCTGTACACAAGAGCAAACTGAATGCAGTGCAGAAAATTATTATTCAACATAAATCGCCGAAAAAAAAAACCTTTCATTTTATAACTCAAATGTTTGTTTATCGATGTTAAACACATGTTACAAAACAAGCACGCCGCTCGCGAATAATCCAGTCCCTCCGGTATATAAACAAAACAAACAAACGAGCTCCTCTTTATTTCGATTTTTTCAAGCCGCGATCCGCGACACGACGTTACACAATCACGCGCGCGGCGCACGTGTGTATACAGCGTTTCTTTTCCCTCCGCGCAATTTCAAACACACACATCCTGCTAACCAAAAAATCCAACGTTTACGTGCTCATTAGCACATTGCATAATTATGACACACCGCTATATATATATATCTCCGTTCGCTTGCACGCGAAAAACATCATCTCCATCTGCAAAAACGAAAGGCACACATCGTGCTGCAGTGCACAAATTGCCGTGCAAATTCAATGAAAACCGGCCGCCGCACGTCGACGACCGGTTCGATAACAACAGCTAAGTATACTCAGGTATATATACGCTCTTTTGAACGATCCGAGAGAGCGCGGGGGAATATATGTAACACACAGCAATAATTAGCGGCCGCGCTCGCGTGCGCGTTTCCTGCGTTGCCGCCGCCCGCAGCGTGAAATCATGAATGAACGCGCGTGCCCCTCGCCCATTACATTATCAATGAGTATAGCGCGGAGTAAGAGGAAAAAAAATAACGAGAGAACCGGCTGCTGCAGACTGGAAGGTGCGACGCTCGCTCGCTCGCTGGCCGCGTGGGAGGCGCAGCATACAGCTATATACATTCATATGTATATACTTACACATATACATGTGTAAATGGGCTGAGCGCGAGGCTCGAGAGTTTGTAAACGTGCGCGAACGCGAGAGAGTGACGGAGAAGAAAAAAGGCGGCGAGCGCGCGGATTTTTTTTTGCCCCTTCTACGTACACTCGCGCCTTCTTTTTGCCTCATACAAAGCAAGTCAAGGAGCCAGCCGCTCGCTCGCTTTTGAGTACGGCTGATGCAGCAGTAACGGCGACGGCGGTGGTGGTAGAGATATAGTGTATGTGTAAGAGAAGCGTTGACGAATGAGCCAGCGCGAACGGACGCAGATGCTGTATACACTATAAGTACGCGCGAGTTGCTGATTGATTCGTTCGTGTATATATAGCAGCGGAGGCTGCGCGAATAATCGATGATGATTCGCAAGTTTCTTTTCTTATATATGTACACAGCCAAGCGCGAGCGCCTCGGGAGGGCAGAAAGTAGACGCGAGGACGCAAACTTATGGGCTTTGAATTATGGATTTTAGCGATCGATGCGCGTCGCAGCTAATGAGCTGGGGTTAATTGCTGTTTAAGCGGTTTTTTAGTGCGCGGGAAAGCGAAGGCTCATTAAAAGGGCTGTGTCACCCCGCGTAACTTGAAAGTTCCCCGCGGCTTATGTAACTATCCACGGGGATGATTTCGTTTAAAGTACGTATTTAAGTGGGTTATTGTAAAAATATGTGTGTATCGACCGTGTTTTGAAAGCTCATTGTGTGCAAATTGGATGTGTAAATTTTCGAGCGGATCAAGGTTTTTCGCGATCTTGAGATATAATAATTGCTGCATTAAGTTTTACATAAAAATAGCTGACGCGTGAGAGAGCTTGCGTGATATTCTATGGAAAGGTTTTACCGTATAAGCGGGTAGAGTGACTTTATTAATAAAGTTTGGTTGCTATTTTCTGGCATATTCTATATTATAGTGTCGTCAAATTGTTGAAGGAAAGATAATTAATATTCGACGTCATATTTGCGGCACGTGTATATATACGAGAAATTTGTTTGCATTGCTAGATAATGAGAAACTATCGCAGGCTGTAAATTTGAAGAGCTATATATTCGCTAAATGTACAGTATTCTCAATTAATAAAACTCAAAGGTCGTATCCTCTAAAAACTTCCTATCAATTAATCAAAAAAATAAGACAGATCGATTCGCCACCGAAGTTCGCAATATCTATTAATAAATATACTCCTTGTATATCCTACCCGACTTGAGAACAGTTCTGAAATATCAATTCCCACTCCGCGGGGCGGACTTCGATCAGTTGTCGAGACGAAGTGAGTTATTATTTACGTGGAAGTGTTATATATAAACTGAGAAAGACAGCCTTCGTTATATACATCGAAACAAAATGCAATTATGCATAATGACTAGAGAGAGAGTGCAGCCATTGTGAAAAGAAAAACAAAACTTTATAATTGGAAATGCGCGGCCTGCTATGCATAAAAGCCGCTAACTACTTTGCGTCAATCAATCGATCCTGCATATATTTCGAAGAATAGACAAACCCTGCGCATAATATGTATCTTTTACAGTTGCACTACATAATAATGCGAGAGGATAAAAGAAAATAAATGAGGTATATTATTTCGATACACACGCTATAGTAATGTAGTAGCTCAACGATACGCGCGGGAGCTAAAAATAAAGCGGAGGCAAGAGCTACGGGCCTATACACTCCGAGACCGGCGTGCCGTACCATAACGAGAAACTAAATATGCAGATAGGAAATGTGGGAATGCCATTTAGTAATAAAGTTTCGATATTACACTAACATAAATTGCACGCTAGACAGATTTAATATCGGAGATAACGCGCTAACTCAAGTGCAGACCCCGCAATTATAATCTTGAAAAAAAAGCCTTCCGTTTCTTTCAATTAATCTTGGGTATAGTATAGTAGTAGATACGTTCCGCAGTAGTATACGTATATATGAATTCCGGTAATTTCCCAATCGCCGCGCGTAATTAATATAGGTGTTAAGAGGATTAGCATTTCCCCTATGTTTTTTAATATTCAAAAGATATAGCGCGCCATACGTAGTGCGTTAATCGCTACAGCGCGGCGTTTCAACCGGAAATTTAAATTAATTGAAATCTCAGTGATACATTATATATATAGTGTATCTGACGCGTTTTATATTATATTTATGCATGGAACTTGTACGCAGTTGGTTAACACGACAGTAAGCTGCGCGCGGCAGTCGATAGTCCCGCTGAATTATTGACGTGTGTGAGCTTTTAAAAAGTGGTGAAAATCCACAAATGTGCAGGTATATGTCGCGCACATATTATGTTTCTTCGAACGCTCAATCGATCGCATTGATCGCCTGCAAATATACGTTACAAAGTAGCACAGAGACTGCTTTTGCAAGTAAACAAAACCTAAATCCATATTAAAACTAAAACCAACATCCCAGGCTAAACCTTTCCTGAACCTTTAACCCTAAGTTCCACTCGCAGCCTCCACAGGAACAATAGCTTGCCGCCAAAGAAACTCGTAAAAAGCTCCTCCCTCCTCCTACTAAAAAAAACAAGAAGGAGACGACAAACTCCCGCGCGGGAAAAACGAAAGGACAAGTGTCTCGGACTCTCTGCACTCCATTCACGCGCGCGCGTGCGTGAGCCGCCCACGCGCGCAGCCGGTTTTAAAAGCAGGTATTACGTGCGCCTAATCTGCAAACAGTGGCTCTCTCTCTCTCTCCCGCTCGATCCTTTTTGAAGAAAAAAGAGCGCGCGCCGACGCCGGATGCGCGCATTACGTATGCGGGGGACCTTCGCGAGGCCTTACGCCGCCGCCGCGCGGGATGATTCTTTCGTCGAGTAGGAGATTAGGTGGAAGCGAGAGTGTGTGTGTATATATACGGGATTGAGAGAGGATCGCGCGGTGATTTATTCCGGCGCGGGTGAGAGCGAGACGCGATTAATGTTCTTTGACACCTTTTTTTCGCACTGCGTCGAGTTTATACATCTGGCGATGCGATATATATTGTTTTGATTTGGATGTCAGTGAGTGTGTATGTGGTTGATGAATGTTTGGGTTTGAGGCGATGATAGTGGGTTTTTGGTTATATATAGGTGGAAACGTGTTTACACGGCTCGATTGCTTTTTAATAGAGTCAATTTGGCGGGGTCGTTAATAAATTTTCGATGCGAACTGTATAATATCGGTGGAGTCGCTTATAGAATAACTTAACGATGTATTAATTAATTAACATTCGTCCGTTTATGTTGAAAACCTAATCAATATTATAGACGCGTAAAAAATTTCGACCTTGCTCCACTGCCAAAATCGCGACCCTCGTCGTTTCGCCGTCGACGAACAAAAGACGAATTTTAATAAAGGCCCCGCGTATGCGGAATATTTTCTCTACACGCGTGCGCATTATAATAGGGGAGACAGATGCAGCGCAGCGGCGGTAATACGAGTATGACGCACTCGATTCGTACATATACACATATATATAATAATCATGATCATAAATTCAAAACGAAAGGCGCGCATAAAAGTTCGTTTACGATCGTGTACACTCCCATATAAACATTGACGTTGTCAGAAAATATACAAAATAACCATCATCATCGCGCCGCCTTAAATTGTTAATAATAATGCGTAATTAGGGATATTTGCGCGCGCTGTCGGGGAATTTTATTACGGCGCATTATCCGCTCTCCGACTAAAGTGGCAGGCGCTGGCTGGCTGGTTCTGGCGTAATGCGCTTAAATATAATTCAATACAGGTATATATACGCGCGTAATTTCTTTATTAAAGGCTGATGGAGTATTACAAAAAGATGTATGAGAAGACGGCGAGGTATAAAGAGCTCTATTCGTTTAATGAAACTGTATACAGGCGGGTATATAAAAGGTTCGCAGGGATTTTTATAGAGGATAAATTTTACGAAACACACGTCAAAGTGTATGTTATTATTTTTCCTTAATAATTTATTTATTTAAGAAATTATTAATTAACGTATTATCAATGTTACAAGAGAAACAGAACTCAACGCGGAACCATTCGAATTAAAATTACGCATGCCAAAGCAAATATATAAGCCTGCCGTAACCGCGTATAAGTTTCCCGGTGGGCGCAAACTTTAACGAAACGAATGTAGAACCTCTCTCGCGCATCTACATAACTTTTGCAGTAGCTGCAGCAGCTCGCTGTTACACCGCACAATGTGTACTTTATGAATATTACTTTGTACAGACTCCCGTGCGCGTCTGTCTGCGCCTCGGGAGCATTATGATCGATCCTCGTTGCGGAGACGCGCAGGAACAGCAGCAGTGGCAACCTTCGCGCGCAGAAGAAAAGCCTCTTAACGATTAATCGCGACGCGCATTATTTAAACAGGGACGGAAACGATTTATATTTTCCCGAGGAGAAATAAATTGCGCCGAGTGTGTAGTGGCCGATAGCCGTAGGGAGCAATTTTCATCGGACAATTTATTTACACGCGGCGAGGTTTCATCTCTTTTTTCTTCTCCCTCGTGGATACGTATATAGTTGAAAATTTATATGCGCTGACATTGATAAGTCATAAATCAGCGTCACTATACGTATCTATAACGTTTGCCCTCGGATTTATGAAGTAGGTCTCAACGGCTCTCTTTCGGAATTCGAGAATCAGCATTTCGGAGCTATTACGGCCGAAAAAGCGCTGACCACGCGGCGCGAAACCTCGCGCACGGTTGCTCCGATCTCGCGTACGATCACGGTCTGTAAATATATACATAGGTATATATAGAAAATAGAGAGAGAGAAATCCTAGTGCCGGTCGTTCGTGACCTAGACAGGGACCCCATGGGGGTCACACCACACAGAGAAAACTTTCTAAAAGTCAGCTCTCCGTGCGTCCTTGCGCCGCCGCTGCTGGTCCTGTTATCGGCTATTATATGCGCGCTCCAGGGAAACGAAAACTAATGCGCGGGTTGTAAATTATAGATATATACCTGCGTGCCATGTGGTCAGGGTGGTTTTTTTTCGCGTGTTTTTGTAGGACTGGAGGATTGGCTGGAACGCGCGGGGGGTGAGAACACGCGGGGCTTGGGGGAATGAGTTACGACTCTGTTTATGACATTTGTTGCTGTGGAAGTTTATCTATACATAGGTATAGGCTTTCCGCGAATTCCCCATAGGCTATAATAGTTATAATGCACTTCTCGGCACACGAACTTCCTCTAATGTTGTTCTCTACAACTATATAGGTAGCTGCACATCAGAAACTATCCTCCTTCGCGTGCTGACGACTATAAAAACATTTGCGCAACTTGTTGACTTCTCTGTCTCTCAGTGATAAAACTTCAAACCTCCCTCGTGATCGCTCGCGTTTTTGCTTCACGTTCCACAATCTCCCTCTTCCGCCGATTGGAAAAACGATTCACCGGCCTAATTATTTCTCTCTCTATCCCCCTCGACGAAAAATCCATTATTCACCAACCGATAACACGTATACCACCGTCAGCCCCCTTTGCAAAAATGTTTCCCTCCTCCACCTCCAACCGTCGATATATTGCATGTATATGCACATATATAACGCGTTGCCAAGCGTTCGCTTGCTATCGTTACGTCGTCGGTGTGAGCTTCTGCTTATGGCCGGGGTTCACGGGCCGGCGGTTCTCCTAATTAAAGGACCGCGCGCGCTCGCTCGCGCATGCACGTTAATAAAAAAAAAGGAAAGAGCAGAAGAAGAAAAAAAACACGAGCGGCCGTTCGCGCTATATACTCGTCGGCGCAATCAATAACTTTCACGTCATTGCGAAACTCGCTCTCGCCGCCGCGCACGCATTCCGTGCGCGCAGTTACGGGCCTATATAGCCCCGAGGAAGAAGAAAAAAAAAATAAGGTACCTACGCGTGTGTATGTAGGTATACAATGCAGAGGAGGTGGATAACGACGACGAGGATGATGGTGATTATACCAGCGCGGGAGCGCGTGGGAGGAGGACGCGGCGCGACCTCGAAAAAAATCTCTCGCGGGAAAAATGTGTATAGAAAGGGGGAGGAGGTGGAGGAAAAAGCGATTTCGCGCGAGCATCCTGCTTTCGCGGGAGAGGAGCCGGATGCAACTATACCACGACGACGGGGGAGCAGGATTTTCGTGTATTATTGTACCGGAGATGAAGCAGCGGCTGTGGATTGCGTTGGATGATTGGATTTCGGGCTAACTCGGGTCTCCGCGGAAGGTCTACTCTCCTTTTTTTTTTCTTTCTTTTTTTCGTGGAAGCCGCGAACGAGCGGAGCAGCGTCACGGTTGGTGTGAGTTGCGCGCCGCGCGGGTTTGGGTAACGGCGGTTTGTCGGCTTTTCTAGAAGACTTTTATAAATACTTGGGAAGGAGAATGCGGGTACGAGTAATTCAATTTACGCGATGGATTTTTGAAAGTGTATCGCTGTAGCCGCTTTGTATATCCTACGGGCAAACAAACGTAATTGAGGGCCATTAGTCCCCGTTTGTACAACAATTAACGCACTGACTCGGCGCGATTCTATATATTGCACATTAATCATACCGATCGTATCGCTCTCTCTCTCCTTCATTTTTATAATATACAATGACGTGCCGGCACGAGAGTGTTCGCCTCATCGATCCCCGAGAGCTGATAAGCCCTGTGTCTGTACGCCTCTACATACCCGCGCCACACTCTTTCATATTATACTGTCTTATGCTAGTAGTGATTATTTAATTATTTGTTCCGAGTTTCGAAGAAAAGGAATGATTGTATAATACCTGACGCGCGGTGCGTCTATTGTATAATTATTAATTATAATCGCATTATTATCGACGCGGTAGCTCCTGTCCCATCGCATAAAATCATTACGACAACAATCACTCCCACGACAACAACATCATCGATGATGTTTACGTACACATGCCGTCATATCATCACTATATTGTTTACGCTTGGCTCTTTAAGGTATTTAAATCAAGATCCGAATCTGCGCTTTCAATTAGCCACGCAATCTCTACTTCGCTCTCTCTCTATCTCACGCGACACCTAAAAACAGGCAGAAACTTCATCACCGCGCGCACTCGAGGAGAAAAAACAAACGGCGCTCGCCACTCTATTCCATTCCGAGGTAGGTATAGTCCCCCAACACACACACACATGCCTACACACAACGCTCGCGCACACAATGCCCAAAACGGAGCAGCGAGCGCGCGCGTACACACGAAACGGCTCCGAAATCAATCGACCGCGCGAGCGAGCGAGCGAGAGAGTAGAGAGACTCTGTTTCGGAGCAAGATGAATAAACCCTCTCTGGTCGCGTCTGCAAAACAACGCGGCGACGATGATCGAAAATAGCGCGATGCGCGTATCTTATGGAAGGTAGATATGTATGTGCGTGTATATAGTAGTAGTACTCACCGCACTGCGACGCGCACGCTGGAGTCGTCGGCCATCTCTTACAAAGCCGCAGCAGCCTCGTAATCGCGTTATAAGGGAGTAGACTGATAGAGACCTCCGTGTCGTCGTCTACGTCGCCGTTGTAGACTGCAGCTATCTGCTGCTGCTGGTACCGCCTACCTCCTCCACCTCTCGATGACCGTCCCTATCCCTGGCATGTATAGGCTCTTCTTTTAATCTTTAAAGACTCAACCCCGCACTCACGTCCGTATTATATACTTAGACGATTAAGTACTGCCGCACGTCGTTGTCGGGGAGTAGCTCATTGTCGCGGCGCGCGGCTGCTGCTGCATTCTGCATGCACGCGCGTGTGCTATACGACTATCTGCTATATAGTCTTTTTCGCTCTCTCGCTCTGTCTCTGTCTCTCCGCCGCGCGCAGAGCAGCAGCTGGCCAAGGACTGGCTTTACAACGCGCAGCGAAACACGCGGCTAGCGCTGCTGCTATACGTTCTCCTCCTCCTCCCTCTACGTACAGCGGCGGCGACGGCGGCAACAGCCACCGAGAGCCCCGTATATGGCAGACATCTTTCGGGCCTTTTTTCTCTCTTTCCATATAGCGAGTGTGGAAGGAGGAGAGAGAGAGCGTATGTGGTTGAGTCGTGGGTTGGTTGCGTACTCGTCGCGACATCTCGTGGGTATATAGAGGCTGGTGGAGGTGTATAGGTGCCGGCAGGGGCAATGTGTAGAGCCGGCGGGGTAGAGAGATGGGTCGATAAGTTTTTGGAGCCGTGTCAAGGATGACGAGGGCCAGAGGGGAGTTACGGATTTTTTTTTATTTTGCCAAGGGGATAAGGTTGCCCAGGGGGTCTGGGGATTAAGAGGGCACGAATGTCAAGGACTCTGCGGATTTTCGAGAATCGAAAATGAGAATAGGAGTTTCGGAGCAGATTGAGAAACGTGATAAGGATTTCAAACGCGACGTGGTATCTCGAGAACAGCGGCTTACGTTTTCTTTTCGGTCTTTGAGAATGTTCGTTTTCGCTTATTTTTCGATTATTATATGACTGAATGTATATTTCCAAATTTTTTAAGTTTTGTAAATCTATTTGAAAATATATTTTTTTATCAGACTTCTTAAACTATATAATATAAAAATTTAATAATTAATTCAACTTTTATTAAAAATCTGATACTTCAATATGCAAAGTTTTCCAATGCATGAGTGTAATGAATTTTGGTATCTAATAAGATAAATTTTATCAAGACAAAAAGAGCACAAGAAATAATACATTCTATGAATTAATTATTTAATCATATAAGGGAAATACCAGTTATTCCAACTCAAAAGTAATAATTGGTTTGCTTCTTAAATAAATAAAAAATATAATGAATAATAACTGCAATATTGATTTGCCTTAACGAGTTAATTAACAAATTTATTTACTAGTAATAAATCACAAATTTAGTAAGAAATAATGTTTCATGCTTGAACCATTTGAATATTACAAAAAAATACTTTAGATTTTTCACAAATACAAATGCATCATATTAAAATTAATCAGATCCATAGTTTGTCTTAATTTGTCATCTTGTTGCATATTGTCAAACCATCTTGATACATGGACATAATCAGCTTTATCTTGAGGAGTCAGTCTTTGCTGTAAAAAATACATATATTATTAGATTAATAATTTTTACAATGGCAAATTATAATCTTACCATAATTCCATGTAAAGCGTAATAAAGGGTTGCATCAGCAATAGTCTTTTTGGTTCCAGAAACATAGGTACTCATTTTTAATACATTATTGAGTTCCTGTAATGAAAATATATTATTTATCATTTTATTCCTTTAGAAATTAATGAACTATTCTTAGTTTTAAGTAAATACCTTCAAAACTCGTTTTTCGTTGATTGAACTATCAGCATAGTTGACACATAGTACTGAATACTCTAACCATTGCCTGGTCAGTGCTTGTGTAACTGCATCGTCTCCCAGAATAGCTGGATATTTAGAATTCTTCACGAGAGCTTGAACAATTGTACTAAATCCTTCGGTGCATTGATTCTTTATTAGATCATCCGTAGCCAATGTCTGAAAGCATAATTTATTTTCTAATAAAAGTATGTTAAAAGAGGCCTGAGTTATTGATTCTCACACTATATTGTAAATTTTATTGCCAGTAATAAAATGTCTCAAGATTCTAAAAATACTTGTAATAAATTAAGAAAAATATTTTGTTCATAAAATTTAATAAAAAAAAAAAAAAAAAATAAATCAAAAAATATTTCTAAATTTTTTTGCCTGAAGAAATTTTTTAATTATTTTCTTTATTTATTTATTTTTTTATTTATTACTCAAATGGGCATACGCCCAATAACATTACATAGTATAAAGAAACAGTCATTAAAAATCTATATAATTTTCATTGTTTAATTTTCTTTTTATTATAAACAAAACATTTTTTGTATCAAAATATTTCATATTCTGCATTTACTTCACTGCAAGCTTTATCAATATGGTTGAACATGTCAGACCATGTGGGTTCCATTGAACCCTTTGCTCAAATTTTCCTAGAAAAATAAATTCTTAAGAAAAAACCAAATTAACGACAACACCACCTCAATTTTCTCGCTAAAATTTGCAACTCAAATAAATGCCACCCTTTTCGCATCTTCGTAAAAAGCCGCATCATTTTAGGTTAACGAAGCCACAGGCGTAACCTGTTCTCTGGCTTGAAGTCGAAGCTACAGCCGCCCTTCGAAGTTCCCACGAGAGCCACCCAGCCCAAAGAAGGGGAGGCTGACCATCCAACCGTGATGGGTACTCACATTGTTTTCGGAAACGTAGAGCTTCCCCGGCGACACATCGAGATACTCTGATATTCTCTGCACGCATTCGATGTTGCACAGGACCATGATTACTGCAGCAGGATGAGCAATAAAGCAATGCACAGGTACAAGATAGAACGTTTGAGAGAAAAAAACACAACGGAAAAGCTACGAAACGGGAAACGCAAAGTTTTAACGCACTGCACGTCAGGTCGGTGGGACTTGCTCGCAGTAGACTGCAACGCGCGCGCGCACACCGCTAGCGACCACTCGTCTCTCTCTGTCTCTCTCACAGTAGCGCACAGCCTTGTTTTACAGTGCCCTATCGGTGCAGGTTAGGCAGCTCGCGTCGCGATAAACACACGGCGGGGATTGGCTGGGCCGGTGCGCCATGATGAAGCTTCTGCGAATCTCGAGAGACTTCTCATCGTCCGGCACGGAAAACAGCTGGGCGCTGTGGCTGCTGCTCCGATAGTCCATCATTCTCTGTTTACCTTTTCGCCGGTTATCGTGCGTGCATGGGCGAAACATGGCTTCTATGCAGGTTTAGGGGTTACAATAGGCGATAAGAGTAAGGGTCGAGGAATAATATTGTCATGCGGTTCGTCGTGTGATAAGCACTATTATTGTTGATCATGTCGACGAAAATATTTAGTACGTGGAGGAGGTTCGTCCATTCCGGAGCAAGGGTGTATAATAAGTTCGAATGGATAAAACCGACGGGAAATCAGAGTGATATTGTTGTGTATAATCCTGTAAGTAAGAATAAAACACCTCTGATTTTGAAGAATGGTAATATTGCTACATGGTACATGTGCGGACCGACAGTTTACGACTCTGCTCACATTGGACATGCTTGGTAAAGATAATTTAATATCGTGATTTATTGTGTAACGTATGTACAGTCTTTTGAATAAACACCTCTTACCTTCTCTGTTACAGTACATATGTTAAGTTTGATATCATTCGAAGAATAATGTCAGAATTCTTTGACATCAATGTTGTATTAGTAATGGGCATGACGGATATCGATGACAAAATAATTAAAAGATCAAATGAGAGCGGACAAGATTGGCAGAGCCTTACACAGCATTATGAAGATGAATTTTTCTCAGATATGGACTCTTTAAATGTTTTGAGGCCATTTATCACTTGCAAAGTTTCTAAATACATACCAGAAATCATTGCTTTTGTTAAAAAAATTGAAGAGCAAAATGGAGCTTATGTAGGAAAAGATGGTAATGTTAACATAATCAGTAATTTATAATACATTGATTGGTTTATTTATTTGTTTTCTAATTCAGGTTCTGTATATTTTGATACATGTAATTACAAGAATTATGGAAAGCTGGACTTTCCACAAGCAGAAGAATCTCATGCTGATAAAAAATCTTCGTTAGATTTTGCATTATGGAAAACATCAAAAGCAAATGAACCATACTGGGAAAGTCCATGGGGTCGAGGTAGACCAGGATGGCATATAGAATGTAGTGCAATTGCAAGGTAAAATATAGTTATAAATTATCAAATCATATTATTGAAAAAAAAACTATTCACCAATGATTAGAAAATTAAAATTTGTGAATTTTTTTTACCAGTACAGTGCTAGGAAATAATATTGATATCCACAGTGGGGGAATAGATTTAGCTTTTCCTCATCATGAAAATGAAGAAGCTCAATCTTGCTGTTACCACAATACTGCCCAATGGATTAATTATTGGTTTCACACAGGTCATTTGCATCTGGAAGGAGACACAAAAATGTCAAAGAGTTTGCAGAATACAATAAGTATACCCACATTAATGAAAACTCTCACACCAAATCAATTCAGGATGTTTTGTCTTCTCAGCCACTATAGAAATAGTAATACAATTAAAAACTATTTTGATTAATCATTTTAAAAAATATTCAAATTTAAAAATTTACTTTATTAATTTTCAGATGTGACATATTCCAATGAATTAATAAAAAATGCAATCACTTCTCTCAAAAAGATTGAATTTTTCATAAGTGATTGTAATAATTATGTTAATAGAACATATGATGGTGGAGATGTAAATGAACCTGAGTTACTCAAGGTATTTGAATATTCGCACAAAATTATTTGTTATTGAATCCATTGATATTTAATAATTTTATTATTATAGAAACTAGAGGAAACTAAAAATATGGTAAGGTCTGCACTTGCAGATGATTTTCATACACCAAAAGCTGTTCAAGCCATTTTAAAATTAATAGCTGATGGTAATAAAATGTTTAAAGAAAAAAGGGTTAGTTCTACAAGTATTTGATAACAAAAATTGTTTAATCTTGCATTTAAGTTTTTATATAATTTTTTTTAGAAAGCAACTGTTGCAAGAAGCTCTGGAACAATTGCTGCCGTTTCCAATTATTTACAGTCTACTGTATCAAAATTAGGATTATCTCAAATTACATCGAAACAAAGTAATGAGTTGCCTAAAGTAATTGATATTTTGGTTGAATTTAGAAATGAAATGAGAATTAGAGCTTTAAATAGAAGTGAGAAGGATATTGAATCCTTGAAGGCTTGTGATCACGTAAGGAAATGTTTATCAGATTATGGAGTTGACATCAAGGTAAAAATTAGAATAATTGTTTTACAAAGTAAAATTATTTTACTAAGTAGTACATTCTTTTTCAGGATCAACAAGGAAAATCTTCTTGGACGATGAGAGAAAAGTAAACATTGTTTTTATATTATATTTATATGTAAATAAAATTTATTACCTATTATACAAAATATGAATCTACTATTTAACTTTCATTTACTTCTGAAACTTTTACTTTTTTACTGCTATCATCTCCTGCACCCAAACTTTTCCTTTTTCGTTCCAGTTTCTTCTCTGTCAAGGTTTTCTTCAAACCTTTCATCTTTCTTGTTTGTATATTATTTATTCTTTGTGCACCCATGTGTATCCTACCAAGAGTTTTTCCTAAGCCATCTTCACTAATATTCTTCTTCTTCTTTGCCTTGAAAGAAATTAGAAAATTATAATTAATATACTCCTTTTTAAATTATTAAATGATTTCATTATAAGTATAAAATATACCTTCAATTCTTTAGGTTGTTTGCATGCTTGTTTGAAGAGATCATCAGTAGCAAGTTTTGTTCTTCTAACCCTTAAATCCATACGTGGTCCAATTTCTACCAACTCTATTCTTGGTATTCTAGTTCCTGATTTCTTTAATACAACTCTAAAAAGGATGTTATTTTTAATACAAATCAAAATAAGTGTATAATCAGTTTAATTATATATCATTCACATACTTGTAACTTCTCAAAAGTATGCAGTTATCGTGTGCTGTAAAACTCAAAACATGCTCCAATCCCTGCAGTCTTATTTGATTAACTTTTTCTCTTTGAAACATGTCGACTAATAGATTACGAATTCTTCCATATTCGTGATTATTCTCAAATAATTCACCTTGGAAAACTAGTATAGGCTTTATTCCATCGGGAATCTTTTCAAGTTTAAAATTTTTTAAAGCTATATAATTTTCAACTCCAAATTCTACTATATCCATTATAGTATGTTCAAATAAACGACCCATCACAAGATTGTTAGGGCGTTTTTTATTGTTTGAAATAAACATAAACAAAGCAGCATTAAGTTTCCTGCCAAAATTTTCTAAAGGTGTTATATCTTCAAATGGATGTACGTCATTTCTTTTCTGTAGTAATTTTCCATCTGGTTTTTTCAAATCATACTGTAAATTTGATAGTTGATTATTAATAACTTTTTATAAATTGTGATGAATTAATATTTAAAGGAAAAATATTTGTTTTCTTACCAAATCTTTCATGCAACTTTGTAAAATTGGTGTGGTCTTAAGACCCTTCATGAAAAATGTCTGTTTAACATCTTCAATTATTTTAGGCTCTCTTTTAAGAATAGCCTTTTTACCTCTGTGTGTTTTAGGTTTACTGAAAAATTAACAAAGTAGAAATTGAAATTATGTTTTTTTTTTTTGCTTATGATGATGAGGTTAGAATTAAACTAGCACATTTATACTTACACAACTCGTTCTATTACAGGCATTTTTGGGTTTAATTAATACTTTTACAAATATCTAAAGTATTTATTTTGTTTACGTCTCCAATAATATTATAAACTAAGTATTATTTCATTGTAAAATTACAATTTTTGACAAGCCGCACGGATCAACCTTCAACACACGTGGGTTAACGTATGTTTGTATATTTTTATGTAGGTATGTTGGTCATACATAAAAATGGCGTCTAGTACGAATTTTGGCAGCATTGACAAAATAAGCGCCACAAATGCTTATACAAATACAATCCAGACAGAGACGTTACATTTGGGGTTATGTTTCTTTATTTATTCACACGTAAACAAATAAAAATTTGTTACAATGAGTTGTATAAAGTTTGTATGTATTAGTTTAATTATTTGTAGACAAAGCCAATTCATTCATAATTTTCTATGAATTATTTAATAACAATAACTATTTCTAATTCTATTTTTCTTTGTGCATTTTTAAAAATCTATTTTTTGTTTAAACTAAATTTTTTAATTTTAATAATGTATCCTTTTTAGCCTGCTCCTAAAGCTGATATAACAAAATCATCAAGTACTAATCTCAATGATCATGCAGCCATAACTGCTCAATTGATAGCAGTTGCTAATCAAGTATTTGGTGACAGTAATTGGAGTCACGCAATTACTAACCAAACGCTTGGTAAGAATAATAATTAATAAATAATGATAATAACATATTGATACTTTAAACTGTTATTTAAGTTTTATAATTTTTTAGATTTTATAGACTATGTCACTGGTAAATATCAGGCAGGATGTGTTTCTATTGTCAGAGTACAATTAAAAGATGGAATTTTTCATGAAGAAATGGGTTATAGTTGTTCTGAAGGATCCTCAAAAGGAACAGCTATTCAAAGAGCTAGATTGGTAACTATATATTTTTATGTTGCTGATATATTTCTTGTTGAAATGAAAATTGAATTAGAATGTTAAATATTGATTTATTTTAGAGTTCCTTTAATGGTGCTTTGAAGAAAGCTCTAATGTGCTTTGGAAATGAAATAACAAAAATAATCAGTAAGTCGTTAAATCGACCTACTAGCCCTGCACCAATAGTAAGCAACATAGAACCAGTAGTAAATAAAGTTATGCAAGTTCCTAAAGAAAATATTCCTGCTATATCAAGTACAATAGGTAATTAAATTTAAATTAAGTTTAACATAAAATTATTTTGTAAATAATTCTATGTAATTGTGAAAACTTATGATTTACTTAATTTATGTATTAGATTCAGAACCATTTACAGACTCCATACCTATGTCTCAAACTGATGCATTGATGGGTATTGTTGATCTTGATCAGTTGTTTGACAAAGATCAAAAGTCGAATGCAGTAAATAATCAAAATATAGATGTACAGTTGAATACATTGAAACCAATAGCCTCTATTAACAAAGTGGATATTATTAAGCCGGCAACAAATTTATCAAAGATAGGTACATCCAATGTATCTGCATCTTCAAGTAATAAATAAATTGTTATTAATTAATAAATACAATACTAAAAAATTGAAATTTATATCGAAAAATATATTTTAGGTGTCACAGTTTTAAAAGACCAAGATAAAAAATCTAATACTATTACTAATGATGCAAAAAAAGAAGTCAAAGTTAATGTTTCTAAAACAAGTTTGTCTACAGGTAGAATAAAATTGATTCACATTCTCGTTATTTTATGAGTGAATCAAATGATATATTTCTAACATTTACGTATGTTTCTAACATTAACATGTAGGTGTTTCGAATCTTGATGATACACCAAAACCCGTCAGTACCATGAAAAAGGAAAATAAACTGGAGAGTTCAAGACTAGTGGTTTCCACAGGTAATAAAAAATTAATAAAATAAATAACTTAATTTATTTCAAACTAAACAATTGCACTAATCGAGATTGGCTTTTGTAGCCATGACGGAAGAAGAAATGAGATTAGAAAGGAAACGAAAACAAAGAGAAATGCAGGAGGAATTCAAAAGAAAAGAAGAGTTTAAAAGAAAATGCGGTGAATCGGGAACGAAGCCCAATCCACGATACTAAAATTTTACAAAAACATCGTATTTATTTATTTATTGATTTATCAAGTGTTTATAGGGTAATCAATTGACGTACTTTTTTAAACATTTTACTCGACCAAGTAAAAATAATTTATCATCAATATGTTTCTGCATATCGATTCTTCCTGATGTAAATTTTATATATGATGATGGTATTTAAGATATCGTATACGTATAGCGATGTAAAAATTTATATATATTTATTGTTATAAAGAATAAAATTCTATATATTCGGACAAAAACCAGAAGTGAAAAAAAAATGGCAAATTACTCTCTGATTGCTCGTGTATGTGTGTGCCGCATCCCAGGACTTGAAAGAAAAAGAGGGCCGGAAAGAGAGAAAAAAAGGGGTAGCCGCCGAGGAAATGCACAGTAACGAGAATGCAAGTCCGCGTGGCAAACGAAATTAAATAATGTGTAGCTCGCAGCGTCGCGCCCTCGTGCACACGCACATACGTGTGCCCTCACTCTCACACACGGTGTGCATAATATACACGTACACATACGCGTCTAGGTGCAGCATGCATGCGCGCTAAACGCCCACTTCATTGGTTTAAAAAGTCACTAACGAGCGCGTGTTTTGAAAATTCAAGTGGCTTGATAATTACAACGGCCCCTAAACGCCTCTTTTCCCTCCCTCTCTTTCTCTCCCTCTTACTTTTTTTTCGCCTGTACGCGTAGAAGTAGTAGCTGCAGCCGCGCGTTATACATGCATGTATATACATATATAATAATATGCGCTCGCCGCGGCGTGACACGCTGACGTCACGCGCGCGCATTCGCGTATACGCTTATTGTACACGTGTATATACTATATCCACATTTATACATACACACATGCGGTGGCATATATGCAACAAAACGAAAAATACAAAACCGCATGTGGCGAGGGCGAAAAAGCGACGACGGCGGTGCGCCTACGTCATTTCGTCGCGCGCGCGCATTTTAAAAATAAACCTTCCCGCGCGCGTGCCTGTATGTTTTTCCTCCTCGCGTCTTTTTGCGCGCGAGAGTGCGACGTTTGTTTCGTCGTGCGACCGGGTCACGTTCCCCTCCTCTTTTTTCGCTTTATTTTTGTTCTCTTATTAATTGCGTCCCGTTAACGGGCATTGAACGACGGAGCTTTTTTCGCACGCTTGCGTATATAGATATACAGACTATATAGGCAACACACTTCAATATTGCGACCGCAAGCCGTGTACACCCCTGCACGCTGGCTGGATATTTTATACTTGGTGTGGTGGTGGTGGTGGTGATCGGCTAGCCGGCTGGTCTCTCGGCCGCTTATGGGAAAATGATGGACGAGTGCTGTTACGGCACTTTTATGGTTCTTCGGGGGGTGCTTTTTTCGCTCTACTGCTGCTGCTGCTGCCGCCGGCGGCCGATGGCTTTTTTTTGCGCGTCGGTGGTGGTGGCGGCTACTTCTTCGAAAGATTGTTTTTGCCGCTGTTTGATATTAAAGCGTACGCTAGAGAGAAGAGAGTTGTAATAAAACGCCGCGCGCGTGTATAGTTTTGATGAGAGGAGGAGGGTGCCGAGCGCCCCGCTAAAGTAGGCCGTAAAGAGGGAAGTAAACATGAAACTATTTTTGTTTTTATGAATGAGAGCGAGAGAGCACCGCCTTCTTCTGTGCGTATATATGTATTATACTTTCAAAATTATTGCGGCGACGCGTGTTGCGCCCGCGTGATACTCGTTGTCATGCGTTCCGCGAGTATACACGCTTGCGGAGAGGAGAAAGGAAATTTTAATGAAATGCAATGTTTTTTTGTTGCCGCGAGGATGTGAATAAAGTACGCCGAAAGTGCTGTATTTTACCGCGGGAATATAATATACGGCCCGTGTGTGCGCGAGGGTGTAATTTATTCGCTTAGTCATTATGATTTATGTCGCCGCTGCGGCTGGTTACGATTGCGGCGTGGAGGTGTATTTTTTGATCGGACGTCAAAAGTGCTGAACGTTCACGTGCATATAGGCGATGGTATATAATGGGGGGCGTTTTTTCGAGCAATAACTTTGAGCTCGCGTGCGTGCGCTATAATTGTATACAGCGATGGAAGAAAAAATTTAATTATAAAAACATTTCAGGCGGGGGATTTTTTTATTAATTTTCTTTCTGGCGCTCCGAGGTTTTGTATAATTAAATATAAACATGATTGCTCGACGAGAGTCGGTGGTGGGACGATGTGTATATACATGCGGGACTTTTATGCTACTAATTTCTCACCTCCCGGCGGTATAAATCTGCTGCGCGGATTTGATTCAACAACACGTACTTTTAAAGTTATCAAACTAACTAGTATAAACTTTTTTAATCTCGTTTTTTCTTTAGCCGCGGGCATTTAATGTGATGTAAAATCTTTTAACGCCACGCGAAAGAAAGTTTTAAGTAGATACTGTAATTTTTAGTGAATATATATTTCGTTTAGTCATACAGCGCTGTAAACATTTTTATTAAATTTCCCGCACGCAGCAGAGCGTTCTATTTTTCAGTACAACAGCCCCTCGTCCCTTTCTACAATGATTACTTATTAAAGTGTAAATTGTTAAAAAAAAAGAGAGAAGAGGACTTTTTAAATATTCAACGGTGTAAAACAAATCCCCACCCGACTGCGTTGTTATTTTTATTCTCGCTGCATTTATCTCTCTCTCTCGCTTATATATATAAAAATGAGTACACCAGATGCTTATCATGCTTTTATATTGCCATTTATCTTTAACGCGCACGCGCGCACGCCGGCATTCACGCGGTAACTGTACTTTAATAGTCAAACACATATAGATAAAAATGCTAATTTTATTCAGGACAAATTTGATTATCGCACGCTCGTCGCTTTTTCGGTACATTAACGCGCGGGCGGCGCGCCTGCTTGCTCACTTTATCGCCAATGCATATCTCGCTCAACGCGCGCACATATAAAAATATACACGTTTATATCCAACATACCGGACGGACGAACGCCGCGCAATGATGGATCGATTATGATGCGCGTGGTACGTAAAATTTTTACGCGCGTAAAAAATTAAATAATCGATCACCATCCCTCTCTATAATACGTGTAACATACCTACGTCAGTAATTTTCATAATGTGGGTCAGAGGGGGCCGATTCCACGAGCGAGCGAGTGCGCGGCGCAAATACAATTTAGGAATGAAACGCAATTTAGCAATATATATACTACCCATTTCGCGAAATTGTAAAAAATAAATCAATTTCCCGCCCGCACCATATCCGTACTGCGCCGAGCGCAAGCGCTGCACTGCACCGCCTCGGCCGCGCGTCGGGGCGCGGCCCGATATATTTTCGACACGAAAAGCGCGTGGCGCGTGCATTTTCCGTTTGCCTTTCAGTAGAAACGAAATCAATTTATCGGCCGGTGTACGTAATACACCTGCACGTGCGTTCGTGTGAGCGTGCAAGCTCTATCACGTTCAAAAATTAAGAGTTTTTCTTTCAGAGAGTGAGTGAGAGAGAGAGATATATAGTTATTTGGGTGTGCAATTTGGCAAAATACGTTTGGAAGTGATTATATTTGATCCTTGATAATGATGCTCTGAATGTGTTTATACTGTGAAAGGCTGAATTATGTAGTCGAATTCAAAGGCTAAATTGTAGTACCTATTTCATTTAATTTCGAAAAATGTACTTTATATATTAAATAAAATACGTTATCCTATTTTTGAAAAATATGTTGTTTTTCTAGTATCACTGTAAAATACTGCTACTTATATATACCTACAAACGAATTATTCAAGCTCTCATGCCACTCAATAAAATATACTCGGAAATGACGCACTTTCTATCCCTTTCCTTGTAATCGTCGCTAACGAGGACTTTGCTCCTCCCTCACACCCCAACCTAAAGAAGTCATTATACCAAACCAACTTCCACATCCTCTTTCCTCGAAACCCCCATTCCCCCTGCAATCATCCCACGAAAGCGATCACCTACCAACAAAATATTCCACATCTCGTCGTCGTCTACTTCTCGCATCTCGTCGTCGTCGGCAAAAGTAAAAGCTCGCGGCGTCGCTGTGGCAGGCAGGCAGGCATCGATCGCGCGATCTGCGAAAGTCTGCGGGCGATTGCTTCCATCGCCAAGAGGAAGAGAGGCAGAAAGACGAGCGCGCGCAAGGGGAAGAGGAGAGAGAGTGAGGTGAGCTGTATACGGTTAGGGAAAGGATAGCTCGCGGGCCTCGCCGGCGCGCTCGGCCTCTTTCCGGCTTCGACGTCGCTCTATCCCTCCCTTTCTCCAGAGTAAGTTTATCTCGCGCGAGGTTTTCTCCTAGAGTGAGAGGGTTCGCGGCAACTTTGCACTGCTCTTTCTCGTCGGGACGAATTATTTTTCCCCGCGCGTGCAGTATTTGTTATATGCCCTCGACGCATCGTTGATTCCCGCGTGTGCCTGATGTATATAGTATAATAATATAAGTACTCTTCTTAGGCTCCAGTTCCTCGTGCGTGCACTGTGTACACGCACACACGCGCGGCTGCGATGGTTAATGAGTTTCCCGCGCGAAATTTTTAGTTTGTTACGCCCGGAGAATGCGGGCTTTCTCTCAACTTTAGCGCAATTATTCGCGCGGCGCGCGCTTGCGGGGTCGTTATTTTTAGAGCGCGCGGCAGTGAAAACAGACGCTTTTTTCGCGAAGCAATCTTCTCTCCCCCCCTTCCTTCACCCTCTGTATATACGTATACATCGTGAGCGGTCGGCGTTCGATCGCTAAAGCCACTGATTAAATGCCTCGCTCTAGTTGTTTCTTGGTAATTTCTCAACGACGTCGTTGTTGCGGGGTCTGTGTGTATATAGCTGAGGCTGTTAGGCCCCCCGCGCGCTATAAAGTTGAGCAAAGTGGATTTGCCCAAGTGTCCGCTGACTTTTCGAGCGAACAATGTATATATAAAATCGCGGTGATGCCTAAGTGGGGAAGAGAAGGAGAAGCCGGTGAGGACGACGAAGCTCGCCGAGGTATATAGTAACTTGATCGGCCTTTTAATTTGTAACCAAATCCCCTTTTTTCCTCGCGCAATTTGCGCTGTTTTACCCGAGCTGCGGGTTTATCCTTTTTATATGGATTCGGTTATTGATTATCGACGTTCTCTTATATATTGCAATCGCCTTTAGAGTATAATAATTTGTTCGGCAAATTCTGTCAAAGTTTTTTTAAAAATTCATCATTATCGTATATGCGTCAACCGCGACTCGATTATTTTCGGAAACGAAGACGCTCCAGCCGAGGAACTTCACTCCCGCCTAGAACTAATAGCTAAACTTTACTTTGTTATTTAGCCATAAAAGGCGCGCAGCACGTGCGCTGAGGGGGTTGCTGTTATATTCAGGTCAAAGCGATCTGATGTAATGCTAATGACTTTCTAAAATTTTCTACTACCCTCGTAGCCCACGCATCCACCAAAGTTTTAAACGATCATACATTGACGATCATGTACCCGCAGAGGCCTCAACTCCTTGACTGCGTATAAAATTTTACTGCACGTGTAATATATTATCTACTACGCGTTTTCTATGCGCATTCTTATGCAGATTTTGCACCAACAGCTCCGCTGTCTATATTTTATTTTTTCAAGCTAATCGCGTAAATCTTACGCGCAACGTGCTGCAAGTTTATTATTGTTTATCAAACATATTCCTCGCCCTGCAATAAAACGTAACCACGTTGTTTTACTGCATAATACACTCTGTGTACCTGTAATTAGTATTCTAATCACGGCGAAAAATTTATCACTATTTGCTCGCATTAGCCATTCGCCGACAACAACAAGTATACACACAGAATGAATTATATAACAAAAAATTAAAAATGACTAAGTCCATAGCGTAGTATAACACTGCCTGTGTCGCCCATCTAGCTAAAACTTGGCAAAGCAACGCGGTTAAATTTGATTAAATTACGCTAGCTAGCGCTGTGTGTATATACGTGCTCCCGCTTGTGTATACATCGGTCTCACTATACCGGGATAATTCCACTTAATGCGTTCAACCGCGCGCGCGCGGGCACGGCTTTTTCCTCAACTTCTCCTCTGGGGACTCTCGCGACGGCTACACTGCGAGTACATTTTTAAAGCTCGCGTTTTTCATGCGGTCTGTATGTATATACATATACATATATACACGGCTTTAACTACTCCTCCCTCCGCTGCGCTAAAAAAGTTTTCATTAGATTTATCATCGACGTATCGAAACGACCGCTATACTAGCGCCGTTGTTTTTGCAATTTCGAGTCACTTATATAGAACGCCGTCGTGTGCCGTGGCGAAGTTTATCGAGGTGAATGCGCGGGCGCGCGCCGTTCGATTTCGCGACATAAATTTTCGAAATACGCCGGGATCCTCTTTCTCTTCTCTCTCTCTATGTATATGTATATACGCGGCGGTAGTGGTAACATGGATTCGCGCTTTGCTCCGGTTAACAACCGTCGCGTAAAAATATATACTACCGGCGCGATTTGTCCCAGATTAAAATCTTAAAAACGAGAGGAAGCGCGTTGGGGCTTTTTTCGCGGGGCAAACGCCAGCGTCGATAAATCGAAACACAGAGAGGGAGAGAAGAATAGCAGGGCGATATATTTTATTATTATTCCCCCGGACAAATGAACGATGATGATATTTTTGCGCGCTCGCGGCGAGATGATAGAAAGCTCGCGCGCCTCAAATCAATCGCATGCCGTCCGTTATCTGTATATACGAATTTGAATACCGAATTCCCCCCAACTTTGTGTATGTGTGTGTCTGTATATGTCAGCCCCGTGCTCGGAATGAAAATAAAATATATTACGCAACTTTATAGCGCACATAAATACGTCGATCTATCTATCTATCCGGCGTACACTATACCACCGCACTGCCGCCGCGCGTGCTGCCATTCGTTTCTCTCTCTGTCTCTACACGCCGATATAGTGAGAGAGAGAGACACACGAAAGAGAGAGCGTAGCGTCGAAAAATTTTATTAATGGCCCAATTTGTTTGCCGGACTTCTTTTTGTCGCTTATATATACGCTCTCGCGCGAATATAAGGGGGGGACACGGGGAAAACTTTGTATCCTCTCTCTCTTTGTTAGCGCGCACGCCTTTCTATACACGAGAGCCTGAATACACGCGTTGTTTATTCCGAGAGAAAGTTATGCGCGTTCGTATACGTATATAGCTAGAGCCTTTTTTCAAGGCGCGAGCGCGTAGTAGTTATACTGGATATTCTTTATCGCTATGGTCGCGTTCGCGGAATTCGTCAGGTTTCCTTTGAATTTATCCTGCCTGGAGAATTATGTTTAATATAAAACATTCTCTCTCTCTCTTTCTCGCGTGTACTCAGAGTTGTGTATATAGAGACGCACGGAGGAGGTAACGTAGTTTCGGGGCGGACACAACCCTTAATCAGCCCCCGTGAGCGTGCGCAAGCTGTTTTCGCGTTTACGAGGCAGCTTTATTTCCGCTGCAGCGATGAAGCCTGGAGCGGGATAGAGGGAGAGAAAAATAATTAGGATTGCTTTTTAATGATGAAAGGGAGTAGTAGGCTTTTTCGCGGCGAATGCGCGCGAGCTCGTGTTATTTTGTTTCGAGAGGGTGTGCGGCGTGTTATTACGGTGATGAGGGCGGAGTGGTATAAATGTCGGGTAATAATTGCGAGGATTACAAAAAAAGGCGTATGATGTTATATTATAAGTATATGTTATTATATATAATACGAGGTAGCTTTGTGTTTTCATAAACCCGCTTTATGTAACACATTCGGTTAGATAGCATCAAAATACGCGCAAAAATTTAAAATCCCGAACAAATATATCCCTTGGTTCTCGCCAAAATCATCTTTCCCTCTGAACATCCCACATGCAAAAAAAAAGAAACTACCGTAAGCTCCATGCTCGAAAAAACCTCCGAATCCGGCAAAAAATTTTCCAAAATTTCGTTAAATCCCATTTGCATATCCCGCGATAAACTCTCTCTCTTTCTCCCTTCCTGCATAATTCTCCATTCAAATTTCTCCGGAAAAACCGCTTCTCTCTCGCGTAATCTCCATCATCTCTCCGATATACACACACACGTGCATATTTGTTCCCGCTTGCGCGCATAACAAACGCTTGCCTCGGTGCTCTTGCATGTGTGTATATATATATAGGGAAGGGGGGCCTGGGTATTACCGACTTTCCCCGATTTTCCCGCTCACTGGCCACCGCCTCTCGCACCCCGCACTGTATATCGGAGATATATAGTGTATATAGGAGCGGACGTATTTATGGGGCGAGCGCCGCCGCGGCGTGCGAAGGTGACGGGCGGCTATACGACGCTCTGCTGCTGCAATGTGTGTGTGTATAACGCGCGGTGCTGGAAAGATGAATTTCGTTGAACACGTGGAGAGGGAGGGAGAAGAAAAAAATTTTCAGCGAAGCGTGCGCCTGCAGTGTGTTATTTATTTTTACGCGCAGGGTCGATTGCACGCGCGCGCGTGGGTTTGGTTATTGGTACGACTATTTTTTTTTTTAAAGAGAGATGTTTTTCGTAATAGTGGTTGGTTGGATTTCGTTGTTTTGACATTTCGCGTTTATAGTATAATAGATATACACGTGTGGAAGCGTGGGTACACGTGTTGTTTTCCGAGAACGCCCTGATGGATTTTTATTTAAACAGATCGTGTATATAGCAAGAGTGTGTGTAACGTTCGCTTGGTTCTCTCGTGTCTGGAAAAATACCTAAACCATGTTGTAAAATTGTCTACCTCCACATACACATCCACTTCGCTGGAACGGTCCAGCGTATATACGAATTCGAAAATATTTTCCGACTATTTTTCACATTACACATCAACACAAACGATGTTTACGAGTTTCCTATACCATCGCACGCGGAAAGGGCATGAGAGAGTGAGAGTGAGAGAGGAACTCGGCGTGTCTAACCGATAAAATATTTCCCGCGCTTGGTGTATCGTCGCGTAAACGAAATTACTAAAATACACGAACGCGCGGAGAAGCGCGAGGGTCGGAGGAATCGATATTCTTATTTCTCAACTCGTGCATACTAAGTGAGTAGTAAGGCTGTAGGTCCGGTCAGACGCAGCAGTCGCCGCTACTCCTATACCACCATCGCGCGTCGAAGTATAAAACTTGATGAGATTATTTAAAAGTCAAGCGGTTCGCCGCCGCCCGGCGTATACGACCGATGGGGCTCGTTCGATTTCTAATTTACAGGGGTTATTCCGTTATTATCATCATTTCGGCTTGTTTATGGATAGCTCGGCTTTTTATGCATACACGCGTATTACATTAAACATGAAACAACCTGTATACTATGTGAAATAAATCACAAACATCACAAACGTGCAATAATAATTCCAATGGCAACGTGTCCGGGTGATTTCAATTATTTAATTTAACAATCCATTCTCCATACCCATCATCGTATTATACACACACCTTTCTCGACAAATTTGAACGAATTATATTCCAAAACGTACGTATATATATACGCTCGAAACAATTTTCCTCCCCGAGCCCCGGAAAATTCAGCATATATACTTCCTCTTCCTCTCTGCCTCCGCTGCTCATCAACAATTACCCTCCCCTCCCGCCCCCATCAGACAATAAAATCTTCTCCTCTCCGCTCTTCCTCCCGAATCACAGTTCACGCGTCGCGTGCAAACCACCGCACGCTCACTCTCTGGCAAGACCATCATCCTCAACCCATCCCTCCCTCCACCCTCCTCCCGCCGTTTTTCCAAAACTCCCAACTCTCTCTCGCGGGCTCCGCTTTAAACACCCCCCTCCCCGAAATTACAGACTCCTCACTCTCTCTCTCGCGCTCGCGCTCTCTGTCCCAGGGGCCAGCTTATAGCCACACCCTTCCGCTCTCTCGCTCTCGCGCTGGGCGCGGCTGCTGCTGCTGCTCTCACTGCTTCTCTCTCTCTGCGCCTGCACACCCTCTCCACCACCCTCTCTTCGCTCTCATGCCGCTGCCACCGCCGCGCGTTTCAATTAACCCACGTGTGTGCCGCACGCGTGCAAAGAACACATCGTGCACCTCAGGTGCGTGCTTCGTCGTCTCCCTCTCTCTCTTGTACACACATACACGTGGCATCTCTCTCAATCTCCCTTATGTTCTACATATATATAGGTATCGTAAATAATAATAACAGCGGCCGAGAGTGAGCGAGAGAGAGAGAGTCGTCGTAGTCGGCAGCAGCAGCAGCAGCGGGAGTATAGCAGCGGCAGCGCGAGAGAGCTACGGAGGCTGCGCGCGCGCGCGCGGCTCGTCGAAGCCGATCCATAAATTCTCCCAGGCGCCACCGCTGCCGCCGTTGCCGCCGCCGCCGCCGCGCGCAATCATTATTATGTCGCGCGGCTGAGCGAGCGAGCAGCGGCAGGAGCTCGCGGAGCCTGGGCGCTAGAGACTGTGCGTATATGTATGGCTGTATGGGTAAAAAAAAATGCGTGCGATGAATTCGCGGGATAAGAAGGTATAGGGAGAGAGAGAGAGGAAAACGCTATCGGTGTTTACACGAGGGGGTGGGACTACGAAGAAGACGTTGGATGGATCTTCAATCAGCGCGGGAGCGAGCGAGTCGTCTTTTTCGTTCACGGCTCGACGCGCCCCCGCGCGCAGCCAAGTGCGAGAGAGAGAGAGAGTTCCCGAGGGGTGCGAAGGAATTCGGCACGGTTGTTGAGCGAGGAGGTGGGTGGCTGCGCGCGGAGGATATTTAGAGCTTACGGTTTAAGTGAAGCGAGATTGTTTTACGAGCGGAAAAGAGAGAGAGAGAGGAAGGTGTCGTCGTCGGCGTGGGATTACATTATTGAGGATGCGGGATTTTAATTTTCGACGAGAGCGTCGTGGGGATTAGGCCGGAGAAGTAGGGATTTCGGGCTCGCTCTTTTTTTTTTATTTTGAAAGAGAGAGTGCTCTGCGAAAGTTTCGAAAGCGCGCAGTGCATAATGCGGGCGGCTATAGTTTTATCCGAGTGCCCACTCAGATTGTTAATATTTGAAAAATTTGCCGCGGGAAAAGTGCGCGCGGCCCTTTTTTGAAAATTTTATCGGAAAGAGGAAGAAGTTGGGGATTTGTTGGGTGTGCTGCTGGCCGCGGGAAAACGGGACTCTTGGAATATAAGGGAAAGAAGTTTGGGGTGGGAAAAAAGTTGTTAAAGTTGGAGTGCGAATTTTATAGCTTTCGGTTTAACTTAACGAGATATTTTAGTATTGATGAATCTTATATAGCCTCAAGTTTATTCGTGTATTTTTATCAACCGATAGATAAATAAACGATACGTTTGAAGGCGTTCCCCCCTTTATAAATAACAACTCGTCTTATCTTACTTTCGAATGATAAATCGTAGCCACCCCGCTATATACACTTAAATCACAATTTCCCGCATAAATTCCCGATCAAACATTAACCGCGAAAATTATAAATTCACCGCGCGGCACATTTTCGCACTTCCTCTCTCTCTCTTCCCCGCTTGCTCCAAAGATAGCCCCGCGCGAAAAAGGCGCGCTCTAAATTATACACCCGCGCGAGAAGAAAGTCGCGTCCCCCTTCCCCCCATCCTATACCACTGCGCATATAAACTCGGAACATTTCAATATTCAAAATATAACTTCGCTAAGCCTGCAGCGCGCTCGGTACAAAGGACAATTTTCGAAATGTCCTTGGCTCGTAGCCAGTGACGCGAGGAGCCTCGCATGCGCGGTTTCCGCGACTTTGCAGGCGTCGCGGGGCAATTTTTCAAAATCCCCGGCCGCGCGCGCGCGCTGCTGAGATAAATTCGCGGAATTACCGCCCGCGACGCGTTAGGAAAGAAGAAGATAACGGAGAGAAGAAAAAAAGAAAGAAAGATGGAAATCTCACACCTTACGTGCGTGCGCGCGCGAGATACTTTGGAATGCGAGAACGCACGAGAGACGAGCTCTCCCTTATATATACGCGTAGGAGGGAGAGAAAAAAAACATTGGAATTCCTCCTCGGTGTGTGTGAGAGGAGAATCAACGCGCGCGACGGGGCGACGGGTGAAATATTGGCATCGATTTGGTCCCCTTCCCATTCCTGTGTGTATGTGAGTGCGTTGTAGCGGCGCCGCGCGTGCGACGCGAAATGCGGAAAAAATTTGAGGAATTCATGGAGAGCGGCGCCCCCCCATACACCCTCGATAAATTAGCGGGGGGACGACGTGTATACGATTGTGCGTAGGTGGTACAGTCGCGGTCGTTTGCGCGGCGGCGTGAGAGCAAAAATGTGGGGACCGCGTAGAGAGAGAGAGAGAGGCGATTGACTCTGTGGTGGCAAATAGCTCCGGGTCTAATTAGGTGTGGGAATGCGGTGCTCGAGGGCTGATTGCGACGATTGTTTCGTGTGTAATTATTGTTTGGTAAATTTTTCGGGAGAAATATTATTTTTTTCTCGGGTGGGTGGTGGGTTCTTTTGTGGGGATTTAATTGTAATAATTTTCGGATGGAATTACGGAGGTTATTGGTGGGGGACTGGGTGGAGCAATAAGCTATGGAATATTATCGAAGTGTCGATAAAATTAGATTACTTTCTTCATGAGGTATACGACGCTATAACTATAATACTAATACCGGTATGATATGAAAATAAATTCGGATATAACCGAATTGAGGTAGGTATATATAAGGTGAATTAAGTTGAGGATTCATTACGGAGCGGCGGCTGTAAATAGATCGGGAGTAAAAATTTTATACGAAAAGAGTCCGAGAGGGTCCGGAATAATGACGAATATTATAATATATAATAAACGTTGGAAGAGAAATATTTGAATGGCAATTATTACGTTTTCGATAAATCAACACGAACGAAGGGTAATATTATAATAATTCCTTTTTTCTCGCCCGTCCTTCTTTTTTTCGTTAATTTTTTTTTTCATTTCAATTATAAAATAATTCCCGGCTAACGAACGGTGAGTTTAATTAAAAAAATATATATGTGTGTACTCAACTGATATGAAAAATTCTTCTTCAGCGTCATGGAATTTTGCGCTCTTATACCATTTAACTTCCATAATTTAATATTATATGAAATGATGAAAAATTTACTTTCAGAAATACATCGCTCGCTCTCGCTCTGGCGTTCCTCGACCCAATTTTTATATACCGTACAATAACGGAAAATAAAAGCAAATTAATTTTATATAAGTTCCTTTTGCAGGTATATACGCGTGGGGCTCGCAAATTTTATATAAGTCATTCTGAGATAGAAAAATATTGAATTACATAACGCGTCGCGCGTATAGATATACAGATACAAATATACACACTCAGAAAGAAGAATAAGAAGAATAAGAAGAAAAAAACAATCACTCGAAAGGGCTCGAGGATTATTCCGCGCGCCTGTACATATTTACGCGGGCATTAAATCACACATTGCTTACTCACCGTATATATAGTTTTATCAATTAAAGAGATCTTTCCTCGATTGTGTTGTGTTGTGCGTACCGTTACAACCATTACTATATATGTACACGAACGCGCGCCCTACAATTTTTACAAGCCCTTTCCCTTGCATTATTAAATGGAATTGCCGTCGTAAATATTTTAGCTGCTCGCTCGCTCGCGTTCGAGTATATTTATAGTTCGAGTGACTCGGCTGGAATGATTTTTTTCTCCCCTACCCATACCTTTCATATACGCGCGCGCGAGAGAGAGAGAGCAATGTAACCTCATACATAGTGAAGATGCA
This sequence comes from Torymus auratus, assembly GCA_900474315.1. NCBI lineage: Eukaryota > Metazoa > Arthropoda > Insecta > Hymenoptera > Torymidae > Torymus > Torymus auratus. Next base: position 75,002 of record UXGD01000099.1, read on the forward strand.
ATAACTATAAATTACGCGAAATGTATTGCAGGAGACGCGGCAGGAATTGAAACGAACGATAGCACGTATAGGTATTGTACATACATATACTCTGTGTGTTTTTTTTCAACATACACACACAGAGAACGGCGAGATCGTATTGTTGAGTTGCACTTTTTTATCGGCACCGCGCGCGTGCTTCATCGGGAATACACTGGCTATATGACCGATGCGCTCTCGCGGCCGGTAGCTATTATTATTATTATCATTGGCTAATTGATGGCTCTGAAAATGATCTTTTATAAAAGGTTAATTTTTTTGCGGATATATAATATTATTTTCTTTTTCTGTAATTGGATAAAGAGATTTGAGACCATTAACGCGGCGCGTCCCCGAGCAGAGTGGAGAGAATCTTATATAATATATATATACGCGAGCTTGCGCGCAGGGGAGAGAAGGAATCCTCTTAGCGTTCGCGAATTTCTTAAATCCCGTAATTCTTTCTTCTCGCCCCACGCGCGCAAGCTCGCGATGATATATATACATATATACACGCGGGGGGATGAAAAAAACGTTACTCGTGTCTGCTCGCGACATATCAGAACGTTTGTGTATAGTGTAGTATACAGCGTTTATTGCGAACCCTACTATACTACTTTACTATACTACAAATACGCCCGTTCGAGCTCATTACGCCTCGTAATTTTTTGCATCACCAGAGAGTCGCGCGATTGCATACCCGCACGCCACACGGCCATCACATCAAACGCCGACGATCTTAACAGCCTTTTTCCGTTGTACATATGTGCCTCTTATATATATATACAACACACACAGCACCTATGCGCGCGCGAGGGCTCGATGATAAGAAACACCAGTTGAACATTTTGTAATTGCACGGTATTAGCGTGATTTACGAGCCCCAGTCACGAAGCGAATCAGGAGAGTGCATTCGCTTTACAATTCAATTTATCTACGCCTCCCTGTCCGGTATTTTTTCTTTCCCCCACCTCCCCCACGCCCTGTTTCACTACGCTACCCTCCTCCTTCGACGATAGAACGTCCTCCTTACTAATGTCCGCATTAATCTTCTCTGCTGATTTTTAAATTTCATTGTAATTATAATTTTATTGTGGCTGGATGGATGATTAATCATTGTCGCAAGCGCGCTGGGCGAAGCAGAGGATGATGTACTCGAAGACGTAAAGAGGATGGAATTGGAAATACAGACAGACTGTGCCAGAAAAAAAATCGTTCGGTTTAGTTATTTATGAGCTTATCTTATCTATTAGCGCGGTGTTGTTATTGTTCTAGTGCGCGGATTAAGCGCTCTATACCATGGATGCACTTTTTTATATATTTCAAACGGCTTCAGAGTACTACTTAATTACCATTATAATACGCACATTTTTTGTCACCCAAAGTATACGCGTCTCTTAATTTCGCCAGTTTCATAGCCGCGTACAGCATCATTTCCCAAATAATTCGCCATTTCCGGCAATCCCGATACTAATAAAAAAAATTGTCCTAGCTCCCATGTTCGCCAATTACATTCGCATACCCCTTGTATATACATATACACAAATATGTATAGTTCATGCCCGATCATTACGCTTTTTTTTCCTCAGACGGGCGCGTACATATTTCATCCGTCCATTATACCCGCTACTTGCTACCGCTCTCATTTCTTATAATTCCAGCGTCGCGACTTTTTTATTCATCGTCCAGTATCAGGCCCATATACGTCACCATAAACCACGCGTTCGCGCGTACAACGACCTTATATCAGTTCAACTAACCGCCCATACTTCCCGCATAAAATAGCCGGATTCCTTTAGATTAAAGAAGAGCAAAAAAAAAAAAAAAGAATTGAACAGGTGCAGCACATCTTACATCCCCTAGCGGCGTGCACTCCCCAAGATTCGCCGATTCTACATTATACATGCGCCCACGTATATTCGAGCTCCCTCGCCGATTTTTACCACTGCACACATTTCTCATCTGGTGCGCTCTTTCTCGGCGCTGCATCAGCGTGTGCAGCGCGCTCGGCCTATACAGAAGTAAGTAACAAAGTAAATAGAGTGAGAGAGAGAGAGAGAGAGAGCTTGGCATCGAAGCGCTCGGTGGTAGTAGTGGCACATCATCTCTCTCTCCGCGCCTCTCTCCTCTAGGTTGGGCCTCGAGGCGGCGAAGGGCGCGGCGTGTGCGCGCAGCCTCCTCTCTCTCTCTCCCTCTGATGCTGGGAATGACGTCACGTTGCTAAAGCGACGCGGCGGCGGCGGCAACGCCAAGCGGCAGCAGCGTCTGCGTGGGTCGGTGCGTCTGGGGCCGCGGGATCAATAGCGCAGCGCGCGCAGCAGCAGCAGCAGCAGCAGGTATACTATACTCTCTCTCGTTCCAGCACAAGCACGAAAGCTCTCCTCCCACTACTACATCGCCGTGTGCGCGGCGGCGGCGGTGGCGGCGGCACACGCTCTCTCTCGTCATCGTCGTCATCCTTCGAGAGGGAGCGAGCGAGCGAGCGAAGGAGCAGCAGCAGCGGCGGCGGGAGCAGCCACGGCGCTCTTCAGTCCAGGAGACGGCGCTCCCGTGGCAGGACGCGCGCGCTCTCGCAGGACTTGGATTTTTCCCTCTAAACAGAGACGGACATACACACGAGAGAGGGGGCGAGAGAGAGCAGCCGGAGAGCGAGCGCGCCTCCCCGCGCGCTGGCGTGCATAGATATACAGCATCGCTTGTGAGAGGAGAAGATCGTCGTCGTCGTAGTCGTCGTAGTCATCGTCGACATACGTCGCCGTCGTCATCATCATGAAGCAGCCAGCGAGGGCGTCATCATCATCATCGAAAAGCGTCTCGAGCTTACTCGCCGACGACGAGGACGAGCCCGAGCAGCGTTGAGAGAAAGCGAGAGATATATATCTGTAAAGAGAGTTGAGAGAGAGGGAGAGGAGCTTTGCAAGCAGCAATAGTAGTCACGCGCGCGCGAGTCCCCGGGGCTCGGGCGTAAGCGCGCAAGCGAGAGCGAGCGCCACGGCGGGAGGAGCGACGTCGTCGGGCCAGCAGCAGCAGCAGCAGCAGCATCCGGTGAGCGCCGGCGCGAGTCGCAGCAGCCGCCATGCCAGATTACGCGCGCCCCTGGCCCACCGCCGCCACCGCCATCGCCTAGGACGAGTTATAACTCCAGGTGAGTCTCATCATATATATCTATATATATATGTGGGAGAGGGTTGCCTTTCGGGATTGATTAGTCGCCAGATGCTGCTGGTGTGTGTGTGTGTGTGCGCATTTTTAGGTCTTTGAGAGCGAGAAGTGGAAGAGGAGAGTGAAAGAGGTTGTGTTAGGTGCAAGTGTGATATAGATGGCTGATGCTCGTTGTACATTTTTCGGGAGACGTCGCGTGTATGTATATATGTACGCGGAAATAGATAGAGGAACGTGGGAGGTCTTCGAGTGATATATAATACGCGGGGGAGAGGAAAAATCGCGACGCGGCACGCGAGAGGTGTGACAGAGGCTCGGATTGAGCTTTCCACGGTTATATAGATACTTATGTAGAGACACGAGTGTGGTTTATGTACGAAAACTGTCGCGTGTCGATGGCTATTTCTCTCGTTTTTTTGTTCGTCGGGGGAAACGCGATCGAATCGGTCGTCGTGCTATAGTGATACGAATTACGCGTCTTTCGTCGTCGCGTGAATGAGGCGCGTTAATATTTTATATCCCTGTTATAAGCAGTCGAGATTTTTATGCGAGGAATGAGGGTCGATCGGATTTTTACGTTTGGAAAAATGCAGAGGAGAATTCCGACTCTCGTTGTAATTGAATTATATACGCCAGGGGGAAAAACTGTTCGAGCTTTTATTATTTTTCGCTCGCAACGAGCGCGCGGGAATTTCTGCAGGCGCACGTATAATAAATTTTTTTTTTTCGACAATTTCGGAAATCATCCCTCTCGATACTGCAGCAGCATACTGCGCTCTCCGATTCTCGGGGAATTTTTCATTAAATTCAATCGCAGCTCCGCTCGATCTCTCTCTCTCTCTCTCTCTCTTGCGGTGTTATTAAACGCCGCCGTGTCGAACGCCGCCTCTCTTTTTACAACGGCTGCTACACTCGCGGAATTTCATCAATTGCAAAAAATTGATCTCCAGGCTGTCGTTTAAATTATACGATCGTTCAATAATAAGTAGTACCTATCGGAAATGATACTTATACTCTCACGTCCGACCAAACTCGGCTCTTACCACTTACACGCGTTAGCCGTCGGCCCGCGTCCGTCGACTGCCCACTGCAAGATCTTCCCACCGTGTGATAGAGAAAGAGAGAGTTAGAACGAGTGAGTGTAGGAGGGAAGCGAGAAAAGAGACGCATCAGCGATTTTCCGCTGCCTCGGCGGTTTTAGCTGCTGATGCGACGGCCGCGCAAAAAAAGAGCCTCGTTCTCCCCCCTCTATATACACCTACGTGTGTGGATATGTGAGAGTGTTGTAACACTGACATATTTTTTTTTCTCCTCGCCTCGAGAGTGTGGCTCGATTCTCCCCTCAGAGAGAAAGTGTGGCACGTCGCATCACGCGCGCGAGCGACAGCTGCCGAGGAGCCGTTCGGCGGGCGCCTAACGCTAATTTACACGCGCAGCGCCCGGTAATCCCCTCGCCCCGGGGCCACATGAGGGTGAGAAAATCGTGTACACGTGAGTGTTGTACGTGTCTATCTGTGTGTATCTCTCTCGGCACTATAGGCTTCTTTTTTATATCTGTGTGTGACTCGTAAAAACGCGAGAAAGTGCGAAAATCAGCGGAAAAGGGTAATCAAAGCCAGTAGGCTATAAAATCGAGTGTGAGTGAGTGTGTAAGATGTACTTCGGAGACGTGGACGCAAAATACCGACTACTTCTCCTTGAAGACACGCGGAAGCTCGCGTATACGGTATTACATGTATATATGTATGGACCGCTGAGCGCGTAAACGAGAGAGACAGACCGAGAGAGGGAACGAGAATTTGCAAAACCACCGAGCGCTAGGGCGAGAGACGTGTTTTCGGATCCGATCGATCGCGCGTGTAAACCGTCGCGTTAATTTATTTCTCTCTCTCTCTCTCTCTCTCTCTCTGTGTTCGTGTGTACGTACGTTTGTGCACTGTGTATGTGTGGGTACGAGTGTGGAAATGGACGGGATTGAAGAGTGGATTGGACGCCCGGAAATAAGGCTGCTGTGATTTGTTTTTCCAACGCTTTCTCTCTCTGCCCGCCACCCCGTCTCGTTTCGAGGTAAATAGTGGCTTTTTTTTAACGAGCGCCAGTCCCACCGGCAAGCTGAGTAATTATAGTTTTCGCGGGCTGTTTTCGCCGCTATTTATTTTCACCGCTGTAGTATTGTGTTCGGCGGGGGAAAAAAATGTGGTTTTCGCGCGGAATGCTCTGTAATTGCGTAATGATTTTTTTTCCTGCACATCGGCAAAACGTGAATTGACACGAATACTCGGAGTATATGTATTAGGGAAGTTAATGCTTCAATTTGTACGTTTTTTTGGGGAGAGGGGAAACAGTCGGCAATGGCATTACAGAGAGCATCCATCGATAAATTTTCGTTTGCTCTCTAAAAGCTGTAATGTCTCGATTAATGCCCCTTTAGCCGGGTAAATAGAATCCAATCGCGCCAAAAATACAAACTCCAGTCGAATCGTGCTTTTTCCGGAGGGAATTTATATACAGGGACGCATTACTCTATGCTAATGAAAGCTCGATCATTCTACACGTCAATGTATTCCTTTTTTTCGCTGCTAATACTTCGGTAACACGGCACAAAATATTCATCGTGTAATAAAAAAACATGAATTTTATCCATAAAAAAAAAGACTTTATGTATAGCTGACCTGTTCGGCTCCGATAATTGATGAAAAAAAATGCAGTTAAGCCTCATGAATTTGCACACGGCGGGGTGTATCGAGATGCCCGCTCAAGTAGAAAATACTCGGGTCTGGTCAGACGCGCTGTATATCTCTCCCTCTTCCTCTCCCCATGTAAATTCCTTATCGATAATTGGATTTGTTAGGGTCTCCTCGTCGATCGAAAAATTGAGAGCGAGTAGTAGTTCCGTTTCTCCGGGAGGGGCGAGCGCGCGCGCAATACGTTTCGAAGAATTGCAATTTTGCGTCCTCGCGATTGTCGGCGCGGCGCGGCTGCAGCGCGAATATTCCCGCTTTAATTGTCGATAACAGGCGCGGAGCGTTTCGTTCGGTGAAAATATTTTTCGCCCGAAAATGTACGATAAGTCAAATATTTGGGGGATATTCGATTGAACGAGACGCTTATTTATTGATTAAACAAAATAATTCTGTAAATGTTCTGTATTTTAAAAAGGTATAATATTTCGCGAAACGGGAAACGCCCAGCGATTTCGCGTTATTAAAGACATAGCTTTAAGCACTTTTGTGCTTCGTCTTACTACGCTATCTTCTTAAAGTACACAAGGCGCTTTAAAAAATTATTATCTCGTTAATTCAAATAAGATTTTAAAATTATCCTACCCCTGCCAAGATGTATGAAAATTTTCTACGCGCCGTAACTCGCTCTTCTCCTCTCTCTCAATCTGGGGCGAAACTTTTTCTCGTGCGGTATTAAATTAAACGTATAATATTGTTATAAACTAAAGTTCTATAATAAGTGCATGGCTAACTCGGAATCAATGCCGTAGTTGCACGTTTTATGCTTACCGAAAAATCTTTGTAACCCATTTTACGCTAACCTACATTCTCTCAACGTGAAATTCGCTTTACCCATTTTCAAAATTGTGTTTAAAATTTCTCTTTCTCATATTACATATATTACTTTGTATAAAACGAAACTTTATGAAAATGAAATTCGCTTACTACTGGCGTATATTACATTATTCTATTGAACTCTTAAAAAAAAGTACATTTTCTCGAAAGTAGCTACATCAACCTTTTTTTCTCTCTCGCTATTATATTTTTGAACTCATTCACAGATAAAGATAAAATGAAGCTACTACTTTTTTACAAGTTCATTTAACTCGAAAAATGGAAGTCGCCGTAACTTTTCGAAAAAAAAGTTTTTTACGTCTCTAAAAGAAAAGAAGAATTTCCCTTCCCTTTTTTCAACCAATTTCAACTTTTCTGGCTATAAAAAAAAGGAAAAAGTTAATTTCTCTCGCAACGTCCTCACTCACATCTTCTTCCACATTATTCTGTTCCTTCTAATTCTCCTATCGTTGTACAATTTAGCAACGCAGAGCCATATTGCATCATCACTTGTTACCCATACACACCACCTGTTCCCAAAGACATTCCGCTCGGCTGTTATTTCCAAAGAAACCACGCACCAAAACCGAGCAGCCCAAAGAAACTTGCAAACGTTTAACACGTGCTTCCTTTTTCGCCCCTGACAGTTACAATGCGTTAGTTGCTGCTCCTATACCCCTCTCACACGCGTTAACTTCCGAAACAGCAAGAAAACAGAGAAATTAAACCCATTCCCGCAGCTAACAGCCTCTCCCTCGGTGCAAAAAACCACCACTGCCGCCTCTCTCTCTCGACAGCGTGTGCACGCTCTAAAAAGCTCGCGTCCCGATAAAATTTAAAAATTCCCCTCTCGACAAAAACACACGCGAGCGCGCTGCACTCTGCTCGCTAAAAGTGTCCCTCTCTTTCGACCGCCGCGCGCGCGCTGCGACAAAAAACCACCGCAATCGCAACGCTATACATATACATACATATACACATATAGAGATACGTATATAACGTACACGTGTGCACGTGCGAGTGCGCACTCCCGGCCGATCAGAAGTCGTCGGGCGATTTTTCCCTTGATTTCCTCAGGGGAGGGCCAGGCCCGCAGGCCCTCTCTCTCCGGAGAGGAGTTCGACGGGCGATTGCCAGAGCGAGAGAGAAATTGGATGTGAATTACGGCGCGCGGGCCAAGATTTAGGAGCCGTCTTGAGATGCAGAGTACGTGCGCCGCTGCTGCTTTCTCCTATATCCGCGGGGAGACGGAACGAAGTCAGATAAGAGAGCGAGAGCCAGAATTTTTTTTACGCTTCGACTCCGGAGAGAGAGAGAGAGAGAGTGGCTGCGTCTGAAGTTGCCCGAATTGCCTGCAAGAGAGATTTTTTCTTTTTTCTCGTTGGTCGATGCGCCGCCCGGAGATCGGGCCTTTAGTTTCGGCGGAAGCGTGTCTGGGCGGTTATATCGGCTTATTGCGACGACGACGACCATGACTCGAGAGAGCTCGTCTCCGCGAGCGGTTAATCGCTTTATTCGCGCGCCTGTGTCTTTTGTTTTTGTCTGTGTGGATTTTTTTCTATTTCTTCTTTTGTTTTTTTTATAGGTATTGGGGTATCGATGGAAATGATAATATAGGAGTCGTTGTTAGCATTCGTGAAATTCAGATAAAGTATTTTTATATTACACAGCGTGTACGTTTCTCAAAAATTACAGTAAACAAGTGTCAGTTATCCTTCCAGAAAATGAATTATTACTGCTCCTCCTATTATAATTTTAGAACAACGACGAGACTAATTTCAAAGTACAACATAAATAAAAGATACCGTCAACAGCCACCGCGTCTCTTATACCTTGCCAACTCCCCCTGCAAAGATAAATAAACAAACAAACTAAATCCTATTATACCCGGCTCGAAACTCTTCCGCTATTTAAATCGACCGAGAACCATATACCCGCGTTCGCTCGCTTGCGCATATATACGAGAGCTACGCCGTCGACAAAATTCTCACAGCAATTTATATAAGCGCACTTTCTCGCGCCTTATCGTAATGTCCGTATCTCTCTCGCTCTTTCTCTCTAGTACTATATGCGCGCTTGCGCCCCTCTGTCGCTGTTCCGCGAATACATTTAAATACATTACAGCGCCTCGCGCCCTATCTCTTAATTTCATTTTTCTCGCCTGGAAAAGCGCCGGGCACGCGAGACACTTACGCGCAGCCGGTACATACACAGACACACACACACGCGATTCGTCAATCGCTGCTCACTCGCGCATCTTCGTCGACTTTTCCCCTCGGGAAGTCGGAGGGGGACACCGCCGGCAAATTCGTATTTAATATTTATGTTTTTTCATCCACTGTGTGCGTGTGTGTATACGTGTCGCCTACGTATTTGAATATGATAATGAGGCCGGGGGGAGAGAGAAGAAGTTTTCACGACGGGGGGGAGAGAGGGAGAGATCGAGGTGGGCAATATAACGACGGGCAGGGGTCGTCGTCGTCGTCTCCTCTCCTCGGGAAACAATTTGGGGGTGGATTTATGGGACGACGGAGGCGGCGGCAGTGGCGGCGGTTGGGAGGGGAACGGATTTGGATTATTTAGAAAGTTTGGGAATACGAGGTAGGTGGATGGGCGAGCGCGCGTGTGGTGTTCCGAATGGGATTCAAATTTAAACACACTCGTCGTCGTAGTCGTCGTCGTCGTGAAAGTCTTATTTTCCGCCGAGGGGAAGATAGGCTATAGGGGATTCCCCGCGCGTAGCGTAGAGTGATTTATTTTTAAATTGCATGTAACGTGCGGGAGCGCGGGTGTGACTCGAGGTATGTGTGCGTGCGTTAATTCGGGATTTCGGAGATTGACGGGTGCCTTTGATGGATCGGCCATCGCGTATTTTCGGGCAATTAGAGTCTTTGCATATTTATGAGGCTGCAGGAAATTAGTGTAATTGCAGGAGGAAGTCGTTTGATGTGTGTCGTCGTGGGGGATGGCTTGGGAAATTTTGTACCGAGAGGAACGATTCCAATTTTAGTATATAGGGAAAAATATTTTCGGTTAAATATTTGTTACGAGAGGCGTGTGTTTTTTTGGGTAACTCGCTGCGGGAAAAACAAGTTTGTTTTTTGAACATGGGGAGAATTTTTCGAGTGCCTCTTACGCCTGGAAAACATTTTTTTAAGCTCGGACAGGTGGACCAATAGTTGCGTAAAAAAAATGTTACCGTAAAAATACAATTCACGGTGTAATACGTATTTGTTATTTGAACGTTAACCTTGAAGACTAATTCATATCCCTTCGACTTGAACCTCCTTATTTTTTATCAAAATCCTCGAACTTATTTTCCACACCTTTTCCAAGAAACCTATACACCGACACACACAGGCGTCCAGTGTATAGCGGCTACTGCTCGCGTATCACAAAAGCTCACGGCCGTGTCGCGCGCTCTTTAAAAAACTTCAAACTCGTTTTTCTTAAAATAGCAAAAGCGAGTTATGCGCTTTTGTCCCCGCTCTATATATATATAGAAACGCAGCACCGCGCGTTATTATTGTATAGAATAACAAAATATTTGAATTTTTCTATTCTACGCATTTGTCCGTTATACACAAATACGCCGGCCGATGAAAAAAGATAGCGCTTTTATATTTGAAAAATAAAACGGCGCACACCCCGCGCCTAAAAATTTTCGCCCCCTATGACTGTTATCTTAAGGTGTCGCGCAGTGCACAGTCATGATCGCAGGGTATAGTGTCTACTTTATCTTCCGGGGGAGAGAATCAAAGAAAAAAAAGACTCGATTATGCCGTATCATCATTTCCCTTCTCTTTAAATTCAGATGCACGTAGAAAAAGGTTATATTTCGCTCGTAAAAGCCGGAGGGAAATAATTAATAATCCCCTCGCAGCGCCGCAATAATTCTCTCCTCCGCGTTGCTCGTCTTTAAGACACTCCTACACTGTCTCTCTCCCTCGCCCTCTTGGATTAAATTAAAGGGTCCGAATTTCTTCGACCTATTTGCGCGCCTCCTCTCTTTTCCTCCTTTCAAGTTCCTCCTTCTCTCGCTTCTCTCCGCTGTCGTCTCTGCATGGCGCGCGAAAACTCGCTTAAACGCTGCATGAAGAAGAAGCTCGGCGCGCTTGAAAACCTTCCTGACCATTTCGAGATCTCAAAAGCCGTGTCCCTCTCGCCCTAAAGATGCTAGAGACTCTCTATATATACATACACAGAGACACATTTCTCGCTGAAAGCACGAAAGCGAGTATAGCGCGCGCGGAGCTTTTTAAATAAACTTTTCATTCGCACCTAGCACTGCACTCGGTGAGGAAAATCTTTTCTCGCTCGGTCGTGTGCTTCGAGTTCGCCCTGAATATGCATATTTCGCTCGAGCGACTCGCCCGCGCAGTGCACGCCGGCATTATTTATGCGTCGACACACGCCTGCGCGCACACACTCACTCTCCCGCTGCCGTCCTTCGATAAACGCCGGCTTATGCGCTTGTCTATATGTACATGTGCGAGCGAGCGAATGTGTGTATGTATGTACGTGTGTGTATGAGGGAGAGAGTGGAATGGCGGAGGATGTGTCGATCGGATATGGCGCATTACGAGCGGCCGATATTCAGACGTAGCGACAGACTCTCGGTAGTTTCCCTATATGGGGTCATGTGTATTGGGATGGATTTTCGGAGGGTCGCTCTATCGCACGGGGGAACTAGTATAGAGAGAGAGAGCGAGCGATTGGAAAGCGATGGCCGCGAATTGAAACGAGGGAGTATAGAGAAGGGGCCACGACGAAGCTAAACGGGCCGAGTGTTATTTTTCAGGCCGAGAGAGACTATCTGTCGCCCCATCTCTCTCTTCTCGGGAGTAGTATAAGGCTAAAAGGGCGACGAGAAGAAGAAGAAGGCCGCCCTACACACACACACACACGCCGGTATATATCGATTCCGCGCGCGCGGTTGCTCTACTACCGCGGAAAACTCCTCTCGCCACGTGTGCGCGAGGGTAGATGGGCGCGCGCGAGGGAGGGATGCGAAGGGAGCGAGAGAGAGAGGAGAAATCGGGTTACTTGTTTGTGCGGGAAAATCCCGGGCACTGGGGGAAAGAAGAAACGCGCCGAGTGGAATGGAGAGAGAGAGAGAGTTTCTGCCCTCGGGTTTAGGGTGTGTGTTATTGGACGAAACAAGCGGCCGCTCGCGGAACAATCAATCGTCTCGCAATTCTCCCGTGTGTGTGCGTAGGCTAAACAAGGGCTGGCGCGTAGAGAGAGAGCTAGCGCTCTCGCAAATAAGTTGCCGCTGGCCTGTTTAGCCGGACTTTACGCATGGCAACTCGATGCGCTGCGAGAATACGGAATTTTTGCTGCTGTTGCTGCCGAGGGGGATCTATCGAATTAAGAGCGTAGGATGTGTATGTGTACAGGCTAATTCTTATTATTTGCGCGTACGGTTCGTTCGCCTCGCGTTCCTGAGAGAGGGACGCGTGACGCGAATGCGTATCGCTAAGTGCGTCGTAAAAATTTATGCCAGAGTGGAGTGGACGAGGGGGCGCGAGAGAGATCTGTGTGTGTCTGTATGTATGTCGTTCTCTAGTTTTGGGGATTTTTTTTGGTACATAGTAGGAGAGTACCAGCATGGAAATTTAAGCTTTTGCAGGCAAACGGAGTTGCGTTTAGTTAAAAATGTATTACATTACATTGTAGCTGTTGTTGTTGCGCATAGTTTTCACGGGCAAAATGTAAAAACGGAGAGAACTCGCGTTAAATATTCACATTTTTGTGCAGCAAGCGGGTATATACACGCACATGTGGCTTTAAAGGATTAACAAATGCTTATGGTGCAGGCGCTCGCCCGTTAGTGGAGCAGCGGTGTACCGGCACGATGATTTATATCCGCGAATCCGCAGGCACTCGGTTATTATTCCAACTGCGGTATATACGTGCTACATATATAAACAGTAAGAGAGAGCGAGGGGGAAAAAATACAGAAAACGTGTATAAGTATATATATATATACATATATATACCGATAGCAGAAACACTATACGCTACTCCCGGATCATTATCATCCACCGCGAAATATTCCGCAGCAGCAGCAGCAGCAATGCTCTCTCCTCTTTCTGCTCTCAGCTCTCTCCCTCCCTCTTTCTCTCTCACGCGGGCGGACTCTCAGACTCGCCGGCGAAAAGACGAAATGTGGGTTGAGGATCCGCGAGTTCGCTCGCTCGCGCGCCAGCTACCTTTTGATGGATGAAATTGAAAATTGCGCGAGAGTAGGCGCTACCGTAGCCGCTGTGCGCTCTCTTACACTAGAGAACTCGAAAAAAAGCGAGAGGGGCGCGGCGGCGAGTGAGAGAGAGAGGAGGAGGGAGAGCAAAAAAGGAGGCTAAGAGCAGCAGGACTGCAGCTGCAGGATTTTTTTTTTAATTTTTTTTCTCCGGCGTGGCAAGACTCTCTCTCTCTCTCTCTCTGCGGAAAAGAGCGAGAGAGAGAGAAGTACGTAGGGGCAGACGGATAGACAGACGAGGCGGTGGCTGACAGGCAGGCCTCGCCGACAGACATTTGATCAGAGCGCGCGCAGAGCGGAGCAGAACAGAGTAATTCGACGAGCTGACGGCAATAATCGAATTAGCCCGGGGACGGCCTGCTGCCCGGCTGGCTAGCTCTATGCAGCTAGAGCTTCGCTCGATCCCTAAATCGCCGAGAGGAGATGACGGCTGTACGTGACGGGGATGAGTGCGTAGAGCTGTACGTATGTGTGTAGGAGAGTGCACGTGGCAAATATAATGTAGGCGATGTTGCAGGGCTGCCGCAGGAATTTTCGCACGCGCGTGTGGGAATTGAAGAGAGTGGGGCCGGATATGTGTGGTGGACGGATGGGTTAATTGGCGGATATGTTGGCACCCGAGCGTGTGTGTCTTGGATGTAACGAGCGGAGAGCTAACACCCTCCGGAGGATGTGGGGGGAAAGGGTGTAATCGGGTGAGATTTTCGGGGTCGGGGCGTGGCGGCTGCAGGGAAGGATTGTGGTGCTGATAATGTAACGAGAGAGTGTGTGAGTGGGAAGGATGGTGTAGAATGTATATAGCCGTAAATTTGAATATACCCGTGGAACGCTGCTATACTTCAACAATTAAACAATTAAAAACGTTAGGATGGAATAAGTTAGAAGGTGATAGGTGCAATTATATCTCTGTAACGCGATGTATGTGTGATGTATATAATTCATTAAACAACGTTTACGTGTGCGACAGTTTCGTTTCGAAATGCGGTCTCATATTTCGCGAAATTTCGGATAATTTGCGAAAAATGTTAATTACACACGGCCGTAGTACTCGAGGGATGAAATGAAAACTCTGGTTTGTGTACATAGGATGTATATTTATATACATAAGCTCGAAATTTCAGTACTCGCGTATACTCGAAAATTCGAATTTGCTTACCTCTGGTACAGGCTACAGTCATGCCGGCCCTTCCCCCGAGTGCTCTTGAACCAGCCGAGAGCCGCTCGATGGGGTTTTGATTTCGAAATTGCACGTTGCAAAGCTTCTCGAGCGCAAAAATTATACATATCATCGAATCTACAGAAGTGTGTGTGTGTATATTATATAAAATGCTAGATTTAATTAATCCGTATCGAGTGCACGTTACGCGAGTTTTTCGTTCGTAATAAAAAAGTGTGAAGGGGTGTATGTGTATAACATATTTCGGTCGGAAAATATAATATGAGAGAGATTACGGGTTCCGCGATGCTCAAAAATTACGGTTAACGCGATACCGGTCTCTAAGGGTTGTTATATATTTCCAGGTATCGCAGCATTCATAAAAGTATCGTCGCTGTAATTCGCTTTATTTGCCGATGTACTACACCGAAAGTTTTACGCTAGCTCGCGAGCTCGCGCTGGTAGCTCGCAAAATAGATACACAGAAACGGAAATTGAATATAACGACGTTACAACAAAAGTTATACCGAAGCCAGAGATACACGCGCGCGCGGGCGGTAACTTCTTAATCGACGATAACAATGTTTGCTCTGACCTAATTGCACATTTCAATCCCCCCGGACTCTCTCTCGCGCGGCCCTGATTTTCTTTAATGCAGTTACGCGCGAACCGCCCAAGCTCCACGCTACTCGCGAAACCGATATATAATACCCATTGAATTTCATTTGGCTTCGCTAAAAGTATAATATATACCTATATATATGTATACAACGTCGAACGTTTATTTATATTATTATCCCTTTATATAGAGCGCGGAGGTTTCCGTTTCAGCGGCAATTACGAGAAGAGAGCGCCGGTATATTATAAGCGCGGCGATTCGATTAAAAATGAAAATAACTCTCAGCGCATTGCGAAAATTTAATCCTCAGCATATATTTATTTATGTATATATACACCTACACTGCGAGAGGAGAAGAGGGAGAAATCTGGCACATGCGGCAGCAGCAGCCGCGCGAGCAGAGAGTCGTGAAATATTAACGCGTTTTTAACCGGCGAATCGATATACCTCGTTACTCTTTCATTCCGCGAAGTCGCGCGGGCTGTTTGCCGCGCACTTCAAGTGTTAATTGCACTGATTTCGCAATCGGCCCGCCAATCCGATAACGCGAGAGACACTTTCGCGATAGAAAACAAAAGAACGAAAGAAAAATTATATAACCAAACGTTTCTCGACGCGAATCGAGCGACTATGTATGTATGTGTATTTTCGAAAAGGGTCGTGCTAAAAATAACCCCCGCGGGGGTAGAATTTGAATAAGGGTCAAAAAGCGACCGCTGACGCCGCACTCGCCACTTATATAATACGTACGTTTAGCTAGCTTCAGCGAAACGCGGGCGTGCAGCGACGCTTGGCGGCTCGTGCAACGTCCTTTTTATTTCCCGAAAATTGCCTACTCGTAGTTACTACACTCTCGTCGCGTGTGTGTACGAGAACGAATTCCTTTTACCATCAGGGCGAAACACAAACGGAAATCGCATTATGATCGACGCGAAAAAAAAGAGAGAAGTTGCCTACGCCTGTTATATGTACGCGATATCACGAAGACATATAGAGAGAGAGCATCACGCGAAAAGAGTGAGAGCAAAAAGAAAAAAAGAACGCGAGTGATAGCCGAAATTAAATTCGCCTCAACTCGGGCGTGAAAAAATTCGCGGGATCGCGCCAATCACCGATCGCGCGAAATGAAAAAAAAGAGAGCGGGTGTAAAGCGCGCGCCTTTTCGTACGGGAAAAAAAGGAGAACACAACGGGCGAGTGGATATCTCGTGTAGGTGTATATATATACGGGGGCACGAAACCGCATCGCTCGCGAGTTTTGTCTGTCTGAACTTGCGTTGCGGCTCTTGCTCCTGGCGCCAAGTTTTTCAATAAGAATAAGGCAATATAGCCTTGTAACGTGGCAACAGCAGTATACACATACGGGTGGAAGAGAGATTCCGAGTTTCAATTTACAGGTGATACTATAGTATATACAGCCGGCAAAAGGCGCGGCTGCTGCCACCAATAATGAATCCCGATGCTCCGAGAAAGAGGGAGAGGGAAAATCCGGAAGATATCCTGGACGCGCGCGATTGATCGGAGAGAGAGAGAGCGGCTGAAGGAGGAGGAGGTTTAGGTTAGGCGGCGGTGCCGGGAGCCAGAAATCTATCTCGGTCAAACAGCGTTAAAACAAGAGGAAGACCCTCACTCGCCGAGAGAGATGCGGGAGAGAGAGAAAAAACAGAGGGAGTTTCACTCCATTATTGCCCGACTCGAGAGAAGAGGCAAGCTGGAAAGTCGTGTGCGGAATGGCCAAGCGAAAAATCGAAAGCTCGATACGTTTCAATTAACGTGTTTCGATAAGCGCGTCTACTCACACACACACACACGTGTCAGATATATACTTAAGGTCGAGCGCGCGACAACCGGACGCGAAAGTTCAGAGGTAGTAGCTTTTCGTAGCGTATAATATAATATAATGTATATATCTCCGGGGCACTCTCGTCGTCTCTCTCTCTCTTTGCTTTCGAAAGCGCGCGTGGCGGGTTTATATGGCGCGCAGCGACGCGCAGGAATCAGACGAAACGATGCGTCATTCAATTGAAATATAACTTCGTTGAAGGGAGCTAGCGCGAGAGCGCGAGAACGTCGAGAGATGGATGCATAACGCTGGAATAACCTGGCAGAGTGTCAAGATGCCCCGGTGAGAGTGAGTCGGCGCTCTCTATCTATCTCAGTGTGTGCCTTTCGCGTTGTCATAGACACTGTGCTGGGAATTGGTCGAACGTAGTTTCTCGTTTATTTTTTTGGAGAAGTGTGATATATGGTGAGTGCTATTGTTTTGAATATTGGTGTGTGGTGAATTTTTTCGTTACGTGGGAGGTTTGGTGTGGTTGGTTGGTGTGAGAATATTGGTTGAGTGATAAATGGAAATGTTTGGTTTTTTAATGTTATTCTAATTAATATATAGTAAGGTTATAATAATTGTTTTATCAAAATATCTTAAAGGAGGTATAGTCTTATGCAAAGTAAACAACGAACTAACAAAGCGAAAACTATATTACAGTGATGTCTTTGAGAAATTTGTTTTTTTACTTACGTGAATTATTGGACTAAAAATATTGCACCTAAATAATAGGCTTAAAAAACTAAATGATAATCCAATAAATGGACAATTGGGATGTTGCATGAAAAATAAAATAAAATCAAATTCAATTATATCCGTCAGATAAAATATTGAAATATAATCGACACGTATTTTTTCTGTTTGAATTGAACATTTATTAACAAAGATATAGCAGTATGAAGAGTGCGATGAAGTCACAATTGTACACTATATTGATATACTGCGCCATTGTGACGTTACAATTTTTGAAAATTGTAACTTGCTATAACTTTGTTAATAAATGTGAAATTCGAAAAAAAAAATACGTGTTGATTATTTTTCGATATTCTACCTGATCGATCTAATGGATTTTTTTCTTGCAAAATTCCAATTTTATTAAATTACACAGATTATACCTATTTTATTATATTAATTAGAAAATAACAATTCGAAATAATTTATTGCCTTTACAAACGTCTTAAAAATTTGTATTACTTTGTTGTTGTTGTTTTTTTTTTGAGAAAGCATATACCAGAATAGTATCACAAGTATTATAGCCATAATAGAATGATTACGATTTAACTAAATTCTTCAAACACTTGCTGCGTAGTGAGTGTAGGTACAATGGTATATTATACGAGAAGAGGATATGCGAGTTAATAGAGTTATACTCGTGTGCCTGCCTGCGCGTGTGTATATGTCTCGTCTTGATGGGCGGCTCAAGCGAACAGATTTGATTGAATGATTTATAGCGCGGGCGCAAAGGCTTGTTTTATACCAATTTGGCCGAAAGGGGAATCCCTGGTGTGATAACTGCGCGCGCGTAAAGTGTGAACGAGGAAATTACTGTTTGATGAATCCGAGTAATCTTCTAAGATTAAGTGGGAAAACAAGATAATACCTTATAACTCACTTTAATATATAAGTATAATTGAAAGTTCTTACTTGAACTTTGATTTGAGTTATAACGGGAAAAGAGGCAATTATAAAATTTCAGCTAGACGATAATACGTCTCTTTCGAAATTTCGATGTGGCAAAAAATGACGGTCAATTTCGAAAGACGCGCTCTTTCTCTATATATTATACACATATGCTTCCGCCCGCGCGGTAAAAAGAGTATTTCACCGGTAATTGCACAATCGTGCAGAAATTAATTTCTTTTATTATTGCTATATGAGAGATATTAAGGTCATAAAGTCCCTGACACTTTGAGAACACATTCTCCCGCGACGATTTCATGACCATTTGTCAAATTTAAAAGGTTGTCAGATTTTCAAACGTTCTTTTTTATTACACGCCCTGTGTCCCTAGCCTCCCCGTCTCTCTCTAGAGATTTATCTGTTTTTGGAACTTTCCAATTTTGCCTTTTTCGACTCGTACAAAAACGTACGAGCGAGAACTGGCTACAAATTAAAAAGACTTACGTACCCAATTCCACCTTAATTTTCTATTCAGGAAAAATAAACCACTTATATATTAAATCCCCAAAAAAGTCCAAGTTAATTGGGCCCCACTCCAACCATTTTCCTATACACTTCATTACTAGTACCTTCTCCTTCTTCTCCCCTCACGCACAATACCCGCACTTTTTTCACCCTCTCACCCCGAGCGCGACCATTCCCTCGCTCCATCTCTGTCGCTCGGCGTCTTTGTCCGCCGCTTCTCTCTCGACTCTATCGGCTTTCTCCGGAGAGAGAGAGACACACACTCGCCCGCTCGCTCACAGAGAGGAGGAAAAGCGGGTGGAGTCGGCGGCCGCGCCCCGCTTTCGGCACGAGAGAGAGAGAGAGAGAGAGAGAGAGAGAGAGCGAGAGCGATCGAGGAGTGACGGGGGGTTGACAGGATGCATATAAGCCAGCAGCAGGGGCAGAAGGGGAGGGAAAGGGGGGGATGGAGGGGAAGCTTTGCAAGCTCTCATTATATAAACGTGATTACATCTGCTTTCAGGCTTTCGCAATGTGGCCTGGAGCACTACCGTTGATAGCGTTACTGGCACTCCTGCTACATCCAGCGAGGTGAGTTTATCGTTGTTGCATGCCACACACACACCACCACTACACCATGCACACATACACAGAGAACCAGTTTCTATCTGTACCTACCGAAGGGGGGGTATAGAGCAGTCGAGATTTCCGTTTCCGCCGCGTGTTTGCCGCACTGGACACGCACTCCATCACCGCGTTTCTATCTATCATGGCGCTAGCGAGCGCCGTGCGCGCGAGGAGAGGAAAGACGAGTCGCAGCCGCGCCCGCCGCCACCCCCTGGCACGGCGCACAACCAGGTAGATGTATCATTGCCCGGGCCGCGAGCGAGCGGTTTCTGGTAAGAGAGAGAGAGAGAGAGGAAACGGATGCGTCGGGGGCGGTTCAGGTTTCTCTGTACAGTGCAGCGCCGCGCGCGCGGTCAGTGCGTGTCTTGGAAGATTGTTAATGGGGCCATACTTGACGGAGGAGGAGTGGCTTGGTATATGTATATATATGGTCGTGGGTTGGAAGGTTATTGTTGTAGTTTGCGGAGAGGACTTATTTATGGAAGTAAGACGAGGATGTAGGCATATACGTTTCGAAAATGAATAGAGAGAGCGAGAGAGAGAGCTTTCACATTGAAATAAGTTTTTACTACCCTTCGCGGCTTTCTAAAAGAAATCCATCAATCGAAAAGTACTCTCTCTCTCTCGCTCTTGGCACGCCTAACATGTGGAACACGTTTTACTCCGAATAATGAAAATGTAAGATATATATATATTTTTTTATATACCCGTCCGCATGTATCTCGAAAACATATATATTTGAGCCATTCGTGGCTGCCGAAGTGAAATCTCGAAATTTTGCCCGTTATATAAAAACATACGTCGCCAGAATGTATAATATATTAATAATAAGCGATTCAGATGTATATTATATAAATAACGTATATTCGAGTTTTTTAAATTAATGGAAATATTTCGAGGTCCCCGGTAACAGCAGCTTTACCGCATATAAAATTATGCAAAATATATAAAAAACGCGCTGGTGGATGGGTATGTACGCATCACGACGTTATAAATATTTTTACATAGCGCGTACGTGTTAAACCGTAATTAATGCGATTATTTATTACCGCCGCGTGGACGTGGCTATATCGTAATCACGCTTATTTACAAATCTGCCGGGACATATCGAGTTATTTACCTGATTATTTGATCGAGATCAGCGCACCCGAATACATTTATATATTCCCGCGGCATATTTCACCAGATCCCCACTCCAACACTCAGTATATAACCTACAAACCACGCACTCGTATTTATAAATTCCTCCCACTGCTGCCTCCCCGCCGCGATATATACATATCCTCGGGGGAAAAATTCTCCCGCACTTTATATATATAATAATAATAACAACAGAACGCGTGGTTAATTAATTCCAAAATATGCGATCTCCCCCGACAAAGTATATTAAATAACATATTACCGCGACATATATACTCGTGTGTGTGCGTTCACGATCACGTACACGCCCATCTTCGGCCGCGGCGCGAATTATGCACAATAAATATTTGCATATTTATGCGCATAATAAATCCGTTACCGCGCCTCTCCCCCTTCCTCCGATGCCAGAGAGAGAGAGTATCACACCTGACTTTTATCGTCGCGGATGCGTGCGCGGCAACAATTTCCGAATACATTTGCCCCACCCATACTGTAACGTTATATAGCCGTTCCCGCACACAGTCCGCCTACATCCACGTGTATATAAGTACGTACGTACATGCAAGTCCTGCTCCTCGCTGACTACATCTGATTTTTCCCTCGCATACCGGGATTTAACAGTTTCTTTTTTCCTCTACACATATATACGCAGTTCACTCTCTTTCTCTCTGTGTGCAGCGTCTCTCTCTCTCTTTCTCTGTGTTCCTTTATTTTAAGACTCTTTCTTTGAGCCCGGGCTCGCGTCGACTTTTCGCGGAACGCGCGAGTATAAAAGAAACCTGTTATGCCGGGAGAGATTAAACGCCGCAGTTTGTCGTCGACGTCGTCGTCGTTGGGACGGGCGGCTGCAGCAAGTAAAAAAAAGGGGGAATAACGCGCTTGCGCTCACTTCGTTTCTGAAATTAATTAACGGCGGCGAGCGGGAGCCGCGAAAGGGAGTCAAGTGTTTCGTCTCCACTTCATTGGAAGGGAAATTGTTTTTGCTTGGTTATTATGTTTCCTTTTTCCCCACTCCTACCCCCAACCTCGTTGAATATTTCTTTCAGCCCTGATGTAGCATAATTGTCGTCCGCGTGGCCGCGTTTTGATATTTAAATGATTTCGCGCGCGCGTATACTACTCTCTCTCGAGACAGTTTCGACAGCCGCCTCATGGCGAATTGCAAAAGTTTATTTATCGCTTCTTTAATTAAGCCCTTTGCATTTTTTCATCGCCATGCGGACGTCCGCGAAATTAGTCGCTGCTTTTCTTCTGTCATTTTTTTTTTATTATTGCGATGAAAAATATGCGAGTAGCACGAGTTGCAGTCTTTATTAGTGAGAACGCGGGGCGCGCGCGATAAAGGGCTGCTGCTGCTGCTGCTACTTTCGTTTAATAGGTTATACTTTCGGGTAAAAATTTTAATTACACACAACGTTCGTACGCGCGCGCGTATAAACTTAATGAATTTTTTAATACGAGAGACCCACGCGCTCTCTCGTCGCGAAATTAAGATAAGGGAATATTTTTCTTAGAAGGCTCTTACGTTATATATAGATGTACACGCAGGCTCTCCACTCGAATATATATCCTAGTATAATATAATATTTTCACGACTATGAAAACTTTCTTATTAAATTCTCACTCTGGTCTCCCTCGATTATTCCGTTACAGTATAAAATTCATTGCCCATCCAGATTTACAAACCACTCGCGCCGCAGCTGCGCGCTGTACACGGCTTTATGAATATTTTACATTTTTTTAACTTGCAGATTCGAGCACCGAATAATTCTCCTTCCTCCTTCCCCACCCTCTCCTCGCGAGAACTATTTTTAGCTCCGAACGCAGTTATAACACTCACACACACACAGCGCTGTGGCAAAAGTCACTTGATACGACAAAAAGGCGGGGAGAGGGAGGGAGAGTAGAAAAAATTATTTTAAGAAACATACGTCAAAGCAATTAGTCGCGGCTCGGGAATCTATTTCCTTAATTGCCGGGATATCTCGAGTAATTCCGCGTATATAATTATGCATTTTTCTCGTAACTCGCTGTGTACGCTTAATGCGCGTATGTGTCAGCGCGTAAAATAAAAAGCGCAAGTCGTAATCCTAAAACCTTTCCGCACACACATAAAAGAAAAAGCATACACACGTGCGACCTCTTTGACTTATGCAAATATACAACTGTACATGTACATGTGCAGCGCTGGCGCGTTAAATCAGCGGCAGCAAAGGGGCATAATAAAGCTCGCGCGCCCAGTAGATACACATCTCCACGGCGAGCTATTAGGACGTCGCTTTTTAGCGCTTGCGCGCACACGATCGAACAACACACACGTGCCGCCGGTTGCAAATTGCCGATCTCCTGCCGGATAATAACGAGCGTAAAAAGGCTTCCGGTCGCTCGCGCTATACACTGAGCGCTCAGGCCAAATTACTCGCACGCGAGCGCTAAAAACATCCGAGGCAAAGTAGTATGCCTATGTATATAACATAGCGTCCTGCAGCTTCTATATATATGTGTGTGTGTGTACTCGGACTTAACTTTTCCGATTACGGGGGAGCCGCCGCCGTAGCCGTCGCTCTCTGCGAACTATCGATCGATACGCGTACACGGGTTTTCAGCAAGAGAGAGAGGGAGAGAGGAGAGCGTAGCCCCGGACTTGGACGGCAAACTCAATTTTCTTCGCTTTCCGGTCGCGCTCCGCTCTCTAGAGGCGAGGCGGAGCAAGGGTTCGGCTGCGCTGGGCAATGACGTATTCTGATGGAACGGGTTCGAGGCGGCGACGGCCACCGCGTCTGTGTGCGCGGGAGCTTTGAATGATATTTCGTGGCGGCGGGTAATTCGCTTTTTTTCGAGGAGCGAGGTGGAAAAGAGGAAACTGGTCAAAGGTTGGACGGGTCGGGCGGGTGTCGAGTTTGGTTTTGATGGAGAGGCTTTTGGTGTATTGTGGCCGCGTGAGATTGGCTCTCTAGCGAGAGGGCTGGAAATCGATTTTTTATTCCATATAAGTATATAGCTACGCGATTATGTTTTTGCTGCCTCGACTTCGTTTAAAGAATTGAAAATGAGATTGAGTTAGCTCGCGAGTTTTCGAATGGCGCACGAGAACTGTATATTTTTCAAATTGAACGCGAAATTACTTTGTGTACGGGGAAAAGTAAAACTTTGCATTACTGTGTAGCGACTGCAGCAGCTGAGAGTTTTTCCGCGTACGCATGAAATAATAAAAAATCGCGTGCGGAAGCAAGTAAATCAATCCTGCGGCGGTGATCCATTCGGCGCAGGTGTATAAAAAATTCATCGGAGCCCGCAAGATTTCAGCGCTCGCGCGGTCGTCGACAAAACTCGGAAAATAAAATAAAGAGATAGAAGGGAAGAGTGGCCGTATCTCGTCGAGCGAATGATTTTTAATCAAACTTCCTGATTACCATACTTTTCGGCTTCCGCGGGTCGTATAGTCCTTCTCCCTCTCGTACCGGAAATCAAGAGGAAGAGAGGGAGAAACCGCCCCGGTGAGTTTTTGAATTTATACATCCAAGCGGTGAGGTACACCCCCATCCCTGTCGAAAAAAAAACTATTTCGTCGCTTTTCATGAATCTCTCTCTTTTTTTTTTTTGGTCGGCCGAAAGAGGTTTATACATTCGCGGATCTGTCGTTGCCGGGTTGGATATACGTTGCTTTTTTTTTCACCCGCGGCGATCGTCAAAGAAGCGGTTCCTCTTTGCACTTCCATACATATAGCGGGCAGTTATATTTTCGGGAAATTTTTGAATGATGGGTGCAGTGAATGTATATAATGTATAAAACATATACATCGACTGGTCATCGATGAAATCAGACGCGTGCCAATTACTTCGGTACAGTGGTGAATGAGTTTTATTTTAGAAAGCTTTTGAGAGGAGCGTATATACACATGAGCTCAATGCATTGGAAAATTTTCATATCCGAGTGAAGGATTATGGATCGTTCGAGGGCCGTGTATACGGATATATCAGTTATCTTTTATTAGATGAGATTAAAAATATTTACATTCACATTATTATATATCCATCGAAAATAATAATTCACTTGATACACAATCAGTGGGATATTTATTGTTGTTGTGTTCTGAGCCTAAGAGTCGACAAACCGCACGCTATTGAATGATTTATTTTCCACCCTCATTATGGTTGTATTTTATAACAAAGGGGTATACACATAACACCATTAATTAAAATATTTATAATAATACACGATTTATCATAGAAATATAATAACGGGTAAGCGGCAATCTAATAACTCCGTCATTACCGGTCGATCAATTATTTTTAACGCGACAAACGAGACAACCCATTTCAATCCCCATATAAATTACATTCGATAATAGTTATTTCTTCACCATAACAGACACAACAGTTGCCATCGAATCAAACCGTATCGTCGAAAAATCTGACGATAAATCACTGCCAACTGTCGTCGCAACTGTACAAAATTTACCCATCAAAATCTCTATCCCCTCGCTGTCCTCTTCCAATTTTTTGTTCACTCTCGCTTGGGAGAAAAAATAGCTTGTTTGCACGCCCCCCGAACCGGCAGTCCCGGTACTCTTCGCAAAAAAAAGTAATTGACCCGCATCTCTCGGTCTAAGTAACCCGCACCTTTCTCTCGTTCTGACAAAAAGTAACATACGAGTCGTCATATATATATACCCATCCACAAAGCTCTCTCTCTCCCTCACTCGGACGTCGGATCCCCGCAATGATATCATTAGCAAGAAACATCCTCGCAGAGAGTATACATACACACACACGCGTAACACAGACGAGGATCGAGAGAGAGGAGGGGGACCTCGTAATGCGTACAAAGCTCTCGACTCAAGCGATCCGCACAAAAAGACGGCGGCGGCGGCCGTGGGAAAGAGAGAAAGAATGAAAAACGAGGTTTCCGGAGAGGAGTAGGAGCAAAGCCTTCCTTCCTTTTTCTCTCTCTCCCTCTATATACGCAATGGGGGAAGGACGGGGTTGGAGAGAGAGAGAGAAGGGGGGCCTCGAAAACTGGAGCGGTTATTAACGCTGAAGGGGCATCGTTTTGCACGAGTAGGCCTCGAGCGCTGGATTATGCACTCGACGCGCGCTGCTCCCCCCCTTTTCTGCGTGTATGTCGTGCGTGTGTGCAGTCGCGGTGCGGAATTATCATCGCGACGGGCTCAGTGACAGGTGGCTGCAGCCGAGCGTACGTATATCTATACATATACAGAGACGCACACGTACGGGGGTGCGTAAGAAAAATGGGCCGAGGGGGGAAACCACACTTGGCTGCAGCAGCAGCAGCAGCTGTATAGGATTAGAAGAGAGAGAGTGAGTGAGAGGGTTCTCCTCTTTCTCGTATTCGCTGCCGCACCCCTCGAAGGATCTCGTGCGATAATGCGAATTAAAAAGGAAAGAGAGGGAGGAGAGCTGAAAAATGTAGTGGAAATTCGTCGAGGCGCGTATCGCTGGCGCGCAGTGCGAGACGACGCCGTGTGCGGCGGTTATTCATGGGGCGTTGGGACGAGCGCGCTCGGAGGAGGAATACCGAATGATGACGGCTATTTGCTCGGCTATTTATCTTCCGCCAGGAGAGAGGAGGAACGCTAGCGCGAATTAGCTTCGTACGACTGGATTTGTCGCTAGCGCGCTCTTTCTCTCTGTGTGATGTATTCCCCGTCCTTTATGGCGAGAAGTGGATTCTAAAATAAACTGCGGATAAAAAACGCCCGTTTCATTTTTTGTTTATTAAACGAGCTTGCTCTCTCTCTCGTATATTTAAATTCATCATTTATACTGAGTTTGCAGAATACGAGTGCCGGAGCGCGATGAAAGCGCGAGATTAGTCTCTTTGAGGACGCGAGCGGCCCCAGGGCGGAGCCCACCGCGCGCCGACTAAAAGCCATAAATCTATTATAATGGTTGACTTGCGTATTTTCTTTGTAAACGCGCGCGGATGAAAGTGATAAATATCGCATATATATGTGTGTGAGTGTGTATGCGGGGAGGGCGAAAGTATAAGTCATCGCCTGCTATCAGTCGGAGGTACTCGAGGAAAGAAAAGACGAGCGACGGATGTGCGACGTGAGGGGCGGAGGAGGAAAAGGGTCGGACGCGAGAGTAGTCGTCGACTTTTCATATATATATATATATATATATATGTGGGGGTGGTGAAGAAAAACATCAAAGAGACTCGTCAATGTAGTGATACAAATAATGTGCGGGGAAAGGTTTCTTTCGATATATTTATGG